>JAGYYJ010002015.1:0-100308 GCA_019671005.1 Hibiscus mutabilis | reverse complement strand
AATTAATAGTGTTATCAAATACAATTTAATTTTCAAAAGAGACTAAAATTTTAAAAATAAAAGCAAATGGATTAAATTTCAAAATTTAATGAGTATAACCATGGATCAACACAGGAGGTTGTTACCACCACATAGAAAAGCTATCATAATCATGCTATAACCCAGTAAAACTAGTTAAACTCCCTAAATGATGAGCACGTTTGTCTAATATACACACTTAAATTCGATAACCAACAATCAATTGATCTAATAGGATGTCTCATCAGGTCTCTTAAATAAGATTTGATGTTCGAATCTTAACACTGTGAATGAAACAAATTAGATTAAAGGGTCACCCCATAATGAATTTTTTTACAGCACTTGGTCCAAATTAATCAACTGATAAATTAGATATCGATGATTATACTAGTACTTAAACTTGATGATCTGAATTGTTAAATAAGAACTCGTGGAGTGGTCCTAGTTGTAAATGATGATGTATTTTATCCAGGTGACCCGGGTTCGAGCACTATATGTGCACGGTGTGCGCGCTATTAAAGGGCTAAGAAAATTGAACATATGTTTGATTATTTGAACAAACAAAATGACATATAAAGACATAATTATATTTGATACTTATTTGAATAATTTATTAGTTATTAATATTTTGTATCTATTAATATCAATTAGATTATGAAAATTAATTTTTTTAATATCATTACTAAGCATATACGATGATGTAGATATTAATTTTTTATTTGTAAAATTATCTTTTTAATATAATTTTAATAATTATTAAATTTAGATGTATATATTTAATTTTTTATCTATGAAATTATATTTTGAATATAATTTTATTAATTATTAAATTTATATGTATTTATTAATTTATATATTAATTTCGTATTTATGAAATTATTTTTTAAAATTTTATTAGTTAATTAAAATTATGTTATTTAGAGAATTTTTTTATAATTACCAAGGATAAAATAGTCTTTTATCCAAAAACCTCTAACTCAAAAAGCTCCTTTTAGGAACTTTTTCAAAATGAGAGGTTTCATCTCAATCCGTTATTGCATTCCTCTATTTACCAAACATCCAAATTAGCATTTGACTGGTTAAACCTCTAAAAATACTTAAAACTTCTAATTTTAACTCAAAAATCTGATTATCAAACATACCTATATATATTTAGTTTGTATTAGTAAATAAGTTAACAATAAACTCCTATTCAAAAAAAAGTTAACAATAAACTAATTTCACTATATAAATTTTCATTTTGAAATTTTTTAGATCAAACTCGAATTTGAACACAAATAATGTTTTTAAACCATACATTAAAACCCACTTTTTATTTTTTACTTAATTAAAATGTCAAATCAAATAAACTTGAACCTTTCATTTTCTTATATCTTAAATCAAATTGAAATTTTAATCCAACTCGAACTAAATTTGGCGTAGTAAAACAACTTAAATAGATTGTTTCGATAATAAATTAGATTGTGAGATCACCTCATAACGAATAAACTAAAATTAATTCATCAATAAATCAAATATAGATAATTTTGAAAAAATTCAAAAACCGAAGAAATAGGAAAAAACGAGAATAGGTGGAGTAAAAACTATAAGAATATATGAAGTAAAAACTATGAGAAATGATAACAAAGAGGCACAAACAAACAAACCCCAACTAGTTGCACCTCCACAAACGTTGAGATAGCCTATGAGTTAGTGTTAAGGATCAGTTTGACATTATTTTTGAAAATGTAGCGGGAAAGTGATTTTAAACAGTATTTAAAATTTTTTGGTTTTAAAATATGAATATTTAGTATTGTTGTTAAAAAATATTTTTAAGTAGATAAAATATATATTTTAAATATTTTTTTTGAAAATATAAAAAAATTGGTGATTTAAACGATGATATATAAGTAAATATACTTAAAAGTGCTTTTGAAAAAGAAAAATTAAAAAATTTAACTTTTAAAAAGCACTTTTCAAAATATATGAAAAATACTTTTTGCTTGAAAAACTACATGTTTTTCATTGCTTTTGGTCTCAAACTAACTTTTAGCTCCAAAAGTTAATTTTAAAAACAATGCAAAAAAGGACCTAAATGGGTGTAAAGAGTTGAGCTGGGTTCAAGTAGTGTTGAACTCGACTAAGCTCGTTAAGAACTCGAATCGAGTTCAATCAAATTTAGTATTGATCGAACTTCGACCAAATTAAACTTGAGTAGTCTGCGATCTATCTCATCTCATTTAGAGCTATAATAATAATAATTATTGACTAAATTTATTCAACAACACAACAATAATAATAATTTTGATATTGAATTCGAGAATTTGAATCATGTCCTATTAAATCAAATTTGAGAGCCCCTTATTGAGGGCTTCATCCTCTTTTACAATATTTTTTCTCTACAATAATTGAAAATGATAAAGGGGAGAGAATATCTACTATTACAAACTATTACATTATTATTATTATTATCCAACAATATATATTTTAGTTCACTTTAATTTTTTAAACAATATATTATATTTTTTAATGGTTCACGAGTTTTTTGAGTCAGATATCATGTAATTCAACTAGACTCGTTAAGAATTTAAGTTAAATTCAAACTTAAATCAAGTCTAATCAAATCAAATTTTAATTATACTTAAATAAATTAAACTCGAGTAATTCGCGACTTGTCTCGTCTCATTTAACATCCTAGTCCTAAGAATATATTCCTCATTCATAGTTAAAGCCCTGTTTGCCATTTCCTTGTTCACATCAATATCATAGTAAATAAACAAACCAGACAAAGAACTGATCACCAAACACTTAATGGAGAAAAAAAGTAAAAGAAAAAAGAGAGGAAAATTCAGTCCATGGCCAAACAGAACACAGTGCATCGATCTAACCTCGTACGTCAAATCTCAGTTCGGCCCTTTGGGGTTTTTGATTCTTATCGAAATCTCAAATGGGTATCGATTATTTTTTATTGTAATTGCTTAAATCCTTTGAATTTTGTACGATTGCTTTCTCTGGTAACTTGTCTTGGTAATTCTTTGATTTCCACCAAATTTGGCCCTTTTATTTGTTATCTTTGATTGTTTTTATTGGTTTTTAGTTCATAACTATAAGCATTAATCGATTAATTGGAATTTTCTTTTCGCCTCTTTGAGCTGAATTCCCGTTTGTGTTTTTGTTAACTGTGTCATTTTTGTAATTTATGTTGATGGATTATGGTAATTTGCAGGTGGAAATAGGGTTTTGAGATTGGGGTTTTAGGTTTTTATTGAGGATGCTGTGATTTGCCATCTGGGTAAGTTTAAGATTTTGATGCAATTAGTATTTTTTTGGGTTCTTTTGTTGATTTTTGAGTGACATTGGGGAAATTGGAGTTGAAGATAATGGTCAACCAAAATCATGCTCGGATCGATACCTTAGAGCTAAGATCTCTTATTGTAAGAAAACTTGGTGATCAAAGCGCTGAGAAGTATTTTGATCAGCTAAGAAAGTTATTTAGTTTGAAGATCGAAAAGTCTGAATTCGATAAATCTTGCATTAAGGTCATTGGGAGGGAAAATTTACCACTTCACAATCGGCTGATTCGATCTATTATCAAGAATGCTTGCGTCTCTAAAGTTCCGCCTTCGAAAACGATTCGGAAAGTAGGATGTAACCTTCAAGTCGGAAATGGTTATCAGCAAAATTGTCTTCATTCGCTCTACGGAGTTGCATTTCCTTCTTCCCCTCGCAAAGGTAGGTCCCCTGTCAATCGGGACCGAAAATTTCGAGACCGTCCTAGTCCGCTGGGGCCACTTGGGAAGACACAAAGTGTTGTATGCGAGGAATCACTTTCCAAGGCGCAAGAGCAGAGTGCAACTGAATTGCTTTCGCTTGGTAGCAAGCCTCCTGATGTTGCATCCGTGGAAGATGGGGAAGAGGTCGAACAGGTGGCTGGAAGCCCCACTGTTCAGAGTAGAAGTCCCGTTGCAGCTCCTCTTGGTATCTCAATAAATTTTGGTGGATCACGTAAAGCTCTTCCGAATGCTTTCTCGTATAATAATTACCACCTTGATACATGTCAAACTAAAGGTGAGCTACTGGATACAAGATCATTACGAAGTCGTCTACAGAAGAAGTTAGAGACGGAAGGAATTAGTGTTCCAGTGGATTGTATTAACTTACTGAATAATGGCTTGGATGCATACATGAAAAGATTGCTCCAGGCCCCTGTAAGACTGGCAGTCGCGTTAAGGTCTCGAAGGTTACCTCGAAATTACTTGCAACAATCAGAAAGATCTTTTTACGTCTCGATGCCGGACTTTCGTGCTGCAATGGAAATGAATCCACAAGTACTCGGAGAAGATTGGCCTATGCAGCTTGAGAAAATTAGTCTTAGATCTTTGGAAGATTGAGTAGAACCCGGTCAAAACATAAACCAGCGATATTGCAGCTTAGGAAATTATCATTTGTGACTTTTTTGTTTAGAATGAAATATATATATGATTCAGTTTCTTTTTCCAGTCAAATTAATATACTCTTAGATCTTTGGAAGATTGAGTAGAACCTGGTCAAAACATAAACCAGCGATATTGCAGCTTAGGAAATTGTCATTTGTGACTTTCTTGTTTAGAATGAAATATATATATATATATATGATTCAGTTTCTTTTTCCAGTCAAATTAATAAACTCTTAGCTCTACCATTGCCAAAGTAGTACTTTTTTCTGGCCAATGAAGTCTTGACTTGTGATAAGGAGGAGGTTTTGGGAATTTTGAGGTCTCCTGTTCAAATCCCACCGAGTGTAGGTTTAGCCCAGACTGATAATGGTAAGTTAGTTTGAGTTTAGTTAATGATTGAGGTAGTTATTCAGTTTAGTTTCTATAGTGATAAATTCTGGTTGGAACTGATAATATAATTGTAAGTTGTAATTTTAAAAACTCTTCTTGAAGATTGAGGAACATTTAAACAGCTATGCCATTTATGCGACTTTCGAACAGAGTAGTCAGGATGGACCGTGTTGTTTTTGTTATGATATTTATTAATATGTACATTTATGGTGTGTTTTAATCTATCGTTTCAGGTTTATCGATATATTTTAAATATTTTTCATATATATATATAGCATGTACAAGCCATGGGGTTGTTGAATATTTAGAAAGAAAAAGATTGAAAGTAGGCATGGACTCGTGAAGAATTATCTATTCATTTTCAAAAGCGGAGGTTTATAGTGATCAATGACCACACTGGTATTTTTTTTTCTGAAACTTAAAGCAGCTTTCTTAATCAAATTACTCTTGTTCTCTAATCTGCTTTGTAGCAACCCATTCATCACCTTTGATTACTGGACAGCTTCCATGAAGAGATGTCTGCAAATAATGTTGAAACAGAGAAACAACGATGATTTAGCTCTAAACCCAAATGATCTTATAACAGACTTACCTGACCAAACTGGAGTTGCAGGCTTACAAGACGGCCCAACGGCCAGTCGTACCTTGGTGGTGGCTTTGCTCGTAAGCCGTCAACGATGAGACAGGTATGGATTTTGATCTCTTCATTTTCCAAGCTGATGGGGTTGAGTGCTCTAAGTTAACTCTCCAATTGAGATATAATCCTAGCAAATTTTAAATTAATCCTCGAATTCCAAAACATTCTAATCGAATCCTTAACTTCTCATTCATGAGTGCATCACTAATGTAGCTGCAAAAAAGGTTTTATCGATGCCGGAATCACCCATTACTGAGACCTTGGGCTTGTAGTTAATTTCTCAATGAATTCAGATTTGTTTAAAGCAATGAATTGTTGGTATCAAGAACTTAGTTCATCCCAGCAATTATTTTGATATATTCCTTGATGTCAACTTTTTGAAATGAAATCTTTTATTTTATAATTTTTTTATGCAACATAGTGTGCGAGAAGCTGAGATTAAAAGACCATTTTGAAAATTAATACAATCTTGTTTGATGAACAAACTTTATACTCTCTCTTTATTCTTTACTGAAACTTGGGGCAAGGAATTGTTAACAATCTTCTTTGATGAACAAACTTTATAATCTTTTTGTATTCTTTGCTTAAACTGGGTGCAAGGAATTGTAAAAGAAAAATACATTAATTCTTCATATAAAAACTCTCAACATTATACAATGACAATATCAATGTTATCATAGCACCCCAATTTCATTAAAAATTTGTCTTTGCTCCAAAAAAAATAAAAACAATTTTCTTCTTCTAAGAATTCATGGATTTCTCAGCTATTTCCTCTGCTGTTAAGACAATCGGGGTACTTCTAACTACGGAAGTGACATCGTTGTGGGGTGTGAAGGACCAAGTGGAGGTTTTGCAGAGGGGGCTGACATGGATGCAAAGCTTCCTGAAAAAAGCAGATGCAAGGAAAGTCAACGATGACGTTGTGCTCACCCATGTTGCTGAAATCAGAGAGTTGGCCTATGATGCCGAATATGTGATCGAGACTTTTGCTCTTAAAGTCGCACCTAGAAGGAAAGGAGGCATATCAAATGTCATCAAAAGATCTGCTTGCGTCTTGAACGAGGGATGGTTGCTCTGCCAAACCAAGTGCGAGATCGAGAAAATCACAGCCAGAATCACCAACTTGACCCGGTTATTGCAGACTTATAAACTTGATGATGAAAAATCAAAGGACGAAGCAGGTTCATGTTCTTCAAATCAAAGGCAAGAGTTGAGGCAACCTTATCCTCATATTCCCGATGACAATGTTGTCGGGTTGGCTGATGATATCAAGACATTGGTCCCGGTGCTCATCGACAAGGAAAGTGATTGCAGAGTTGTCTCTATATGTGGCATGGGTGGACTAGGAAAGACCACTCTTGCAAAGAGAATATATCACCACAGTCAAGTTATTGACCATTTCGATCGCTTGGCTTGGGTATACGTATCTCAACAATGTCTGAAAAGAAAAGTTTGGGAAGACATTCTTTCTCGTCTTAAAACTTCAGACGATGACGACAGGAAAAGAAGTGATGAAGAATTAACCGAGTAGTTGTATGACTTCCTGAAGGGTAACAAATGTTTGGTGATTCTTGATGATATCTGGAGCACAGAGGCTTGGGATCTTCTCAAACCTGCTTTTCCTGTCGTACGGGACATGAAAAGTAAGTTCTTGCTCACCTCTCGAAACCAAGAAGTAGTTTCACATGCAGACAGAAGAGGTCATCTATATGACTTGCAATGCTTGAACGATGAACAAAGTTGGGAATTATTTCAGAAGATTGCATTTCCTCAAACAGGTAATTCATAGTTTTATCATATTTTTAACACATTATATATTCGTTTTTTCAACTTTATTTATGCTGTTACATTCAAATATTTCTCTAAAAATAATCTAAAACACTTTAAGATTAAATATTTCTCGAAAATGATGTCTATAGTGGCTACTAAAGAATAATAATTTGGTGTTGTTATCAGGAAACACCATTGATGCAAGAATGGAAAAATTAGGGAAGGCAGTGATTCATCACTGCGCAGGGCTGCCATTAGCCATCATTGTACTTGGAGGCGTTTTGGCTACCAAGAATATGGTATACGATTGGCAAATGGTGCTTGACAATCTCAAGAGAGGCAAACGCCTAAGTACTCATGATGTATTAGCCTTGAGTTATGATGATCTGCCACACTATTTAAGACTGTGTTTCCTTTACTTCGTGTTTTCCCAGAAGATTACGAGATAGAAGCAGATAGGTTGATTGAATTATGGGTTGCAGAAGGCATTGTTTCATCAGAGGAGGATGAAGGGGAGATGATGGAGGATGTTGCAGAGCGTATGTTGGTTGAACTTGTGGAAAGGTGCATGCTTCAAGTTGGAAGGAGAAGCCCAACCTTAAAGATGGAAACTTGCCGCATGCATGATCTGATGAGAGAGCTCTGTTTGTCGATAGCAAAGAAAGAAAATATTCTCTGCATCATCGACGACCCCTCGTTTCCTCCACCCAATAATCGAGCAGTTCGTAGAATTGTTTCACATCAACCCATTCTCTTTCGACGCTTCAAAAGTTACCCTCTCAGGTCAATATTGTTCTTTCATAACTCATTTTATGTTGAGGCCCTGGCTGAAGCATTTCTAAAACCAAAGATGTTCAAATACCTTGAAGAACACAAGGATAATGTAGATTGCAAGGCAGCGTTGTTGTATGTTTTTCTGCTGTGGAAATTGCAGGGATGTTGGAGATACCTGTTCAACAATTGTAAAATGTGTAGAGTCCTAGACTTTGCAAACACTTCTGACAATGAAGCATGGAAGGTACCCGGTGCTATTGGCAATCTCATCCACTTGAGATTCTTGAATTTAAGAACCTTTAAATTCATTTTCCCATGGATTCCATCATCTCTAGGCAACTTAAGGTGTTTGCAAACCCTGGATTTAAGAATTTCAAACGATGGGCCATTTTATGATTCTGTTTATGTACCGGATGTGATATGGAAGTTGGAAGAGTTAAGACATCTCTATCTCCCGGAGCAAATGGACGAGAAGACCAAGTTGAAGATGCACACACTGAGAAGCCTTCAAACACTTGTCAACTTCAACACAAAGAATTGTTTTGCTGCAGATCTTACCAAGCTAACTAATCTTAGAAAGTTGAAGTTATTTGGGTCTTTCAACATTGAAGATTTTAAGGAGGGTTTGGATAAGAATCAACCAATCATCACAAGCAAATATCTTCAATCCTTATGTATTTTGATTCCTTATGGAAGAATAATAGAGGCAGAAGTATTAGGTCACCTCCTTTCAAGCTGTGTTAATTTGTGTTAGCTGATGTTACAAGGGTAGATGAAGAAGTTACCTGCGTATCATCATTTCCCTTCAAGTATAGCTTACATATACTTGAGTGGATGTAAGCTTGAGGAAGATACTATGCCAACACTAGAGAAGCTGCCCAACTTAAGGATTCTGGAATTAAAGTATGATTCTTTCATGGGGAAGAAAATGGTTACCTCTGCGCCACATTTTCCTCAACTCGAGTCTCTAGCCTTCGATTGGCTTCGGCATTTGGAGGAGTGGAAGGTGGAAGAAGGAGCCATACCTGCTCTACGCCATTTGAAGATCAGAGGATGTCGAACTCTGAAGATGCTTCCGGATGGATTGAGATGCTTCACAACCCTCCAAGAACTGAAGATTGAATGCTTGCTAAAGTGATTCAAAGATAAAATGGTGGAAGGTGGAGAAGATTTCTACAATGTCCAACATGTTCTATCATATTTTCAACCATTTATGAAGACTGAGCATTTATGTGAGGTAACTCTATGAAGTTGTGTTTTAAACATTGCTTTCTCAATAAATGAAACTACAGACCATACTTTTACTACTTGTAACGTCAGTTTACTGAAATTGCCTGTGTAGACTGCTCTTTTTGACTTGGGATTGATTTGCTGCTTTTAATTACTGATTAAGTTAATTCTGAGTTATATTTTCTTTTACAGGAAAAGAGGCCAATGGCATCCTTCTCTTCTGCTGCTAATTTACTCCAGATTGGTTTGCTGTTTTTCATTTAAATTTCATTTTAATTAAAATTTTGATATGTTTCGATTATTTCAATGTCTTTCGTTTCGAACAATTTTCTTTTCCACATGATTAGTTTATTTAGGAAAATTTCAATGATTGGCTCCCAAACAAAAACCTTAGCACTCAACCTTTGGGATAAGGGTCACAAAAGATGGGACAATGACCTTTCCAAGTTCTCCAATAGTCTCACTAAACCTTCCCTAACAATACTCCCAACATTTTACTTTAATTTCAGGTTTCGTTGGGTAAATAGGGTGTTTAGGGATGAGTTTTTAGAATATAAGGTATGTTAAGGGATATTTGGAAATCTACGGCATTTTTTATAGTGCCGGTTGAGAACGCCTCTTTTTAATATTTTTTGGTTTAAAAAATATTAAAAAAATAAAGGAGGCGTTCTTCTCTGGCACTGTAAAAAATGCTGTAGATTTCTAAAATTTTCCCAACGTACCCTATTTTCTCATTTTTTTCTTAAACAACATTTACCAAATTTCCCGTTAATTTCATCACTCCATCTAAAATGGAGTCCTTAAAATTCAAATTATTTTAAATGAGTCCTTAAAATTCAAATTTTATTAGATCATATCGGTTTTTTTAATGAAAGATTACGTAAGAGTTGAAAGATATAAACATATTTGATAATATACACCATGTATGACTCATTACAATACACAATTAGACTGATAATTGAAATGTAGGTAAAGTTCACAAATGGTAATTAAACTTTAGTCTATTATTTAATTTGGTAACCAAACTTTCAATTGCTTTAATGTTGTCATTCACCCATTAATAGCAGTTAACAATCGTTAAAATATTTGGTATAATAACACATTTACTCATCCAAGTTTACACATTCAAACAATTTAGTCCTATTCAAAAAAATACTAAATTTAATCCAAAACCCTAACCTTTCATCGACGTCGTAATTCTTTCGGCCACCTTCCAGGCACGCCCTTCACCTTCCGGCGAACCTTCCACCTTCTTCCACACTTCCGTGCGACCTCGTCTGTACTCGCAACTTTCTCTATCGCGCCATCCACCGCCACGCAAGATCCCTCCCTTATCGTTCGGGTTTTTTGTCGTCGCCTCCGTTCGCGCCTTTCAGTCGTTTAGTGGTATGGCTGAGTTCACGTCACCACCTTCCTTTCATTCTGACCCTGATCGTGTCATCTCCCCCATCCAAAGTCAACCACGAATAACCCCTATTTCGGTGCCCAAAAATCGCATGGTTTCAGTCGTTTACCATCTTCCATCGTACATCCTTTGCCCATCCACCCAATCCTTGTCGTCCAACCGTTCTTTTCGACGCCTCAGTCGACGGGATTCGATCGCCATTGAGCCAAATTGAAATAAAGATTAGGTTTAGGGTTTAAGGTTAGGATTTATGGTTATATTATTATATTTAAGGATTTTAGGGTAAAATTGATATATTTATGGTTTATGGTTTAAAGGTTTAGCGTTTAGAGTCAAATTGAAATAATGTGTAGATAGTGATGGTTAAATTTATTATTTTTTTTGAATTAAGACTAAATTGTTTGAATGTGTAAACGTGAAAGACTAAATGTGTTATTATGCAAGATCTTTTAACTGCTGTTAACGGGTGAGTGGTAAATTGAAGCAAAACATAAAGTTTATGAAAACATTGAAGTAACTGAAAGTTTGGTTACCAAATTAAATAATAGACAAAGTTCGGTTACTATAAGTAAACTTTTCCCTTGAAATATTCTAACATAAATCATAATAAACTTAAATAAAATTAAGAAAAGATCCTTTAGAAAAATAGAATAAAGGAAAACGTGCAGAATTGAGAAAGGGCAACGAATCAAACGTTTGAAGTCACTTGTCAGTGTTATCGCCGTTGATTTCTTTACTTATGTCCCTCACCAGGGCTCGGACCGGAATTCTCACCTTCAATGACTCGAACTTTATCGTACTCGTGTCTGACACTAGAATCGGATTTCTCGACTCCAATGGTTTGAACATTCTCGTATCTGTGTCCGACACCCGGACTCGGCTCCGGCGCCATTTTTTTACTGCCATGAACGGACTGCAACATTGAATCCTTCAAAACCCTTGCCCCTGTTTCAGACAACAAGAGAGAAACAAGAAGGAAAATGAAGAATGATTTCCCCATTTTTTTCGTAATGTGATTCACAGCTAAAGCCTCTGAAGAGGGAAAGGATTGGATTCTATTTATAGCATTTGAAACGAAGTTGTCAATTCGAGATTCATGGTGGGATTGTTTGACTAAAACAGAGCCAGTGTCAATTCTGTAATAACATCCCCTGTCTGAAAAATGGAGTGAGAGTTTGGTATGCAACAACGACATACACGGGAAGTAAAAGAGTCCAGGCAGATAAGGCGTAAGGTCTTTTAAATAATATTAAGAGTTTAAATCTTAACATTATAAATAAAGAAAGTTAAGTTAATAAGATTGTTTCATAATAAATTTTTACAAAATTCGATTTGAATTAACTGTCAATAAATAAGATAATACAATTATAAAAAAAATTCCAAATGCAGACTCCATTTGTTGAGCTAAAAATCAAATTATTACGCACAAATAACGTGCTCTCGCCTCCCATATCTATTTGCACGACATGAAGTACGACACTTACAAAAACACGAATTGTGTTAGCAATAAAATACACCTTAATAAGAGAAGTCGTTTTTTATATGTAATCATAAAAGGTGTGAATTGTGTTTTTTTAGAGCGAGTACTAATCCAAAAACATATTCTTAAAGACAATGTCATTACTAATATAAATACTATTTAATTGTATTTGCAATAAAATGTCATCCGTTTCGAATATAAAAAAATATTGTCACATATTCATATTCGAGAAAAGAGAATCATTTTTCTCATTTTGCAATCAAACCCCCCTACCTACCACAACTTAAAAAAGAGCACAAAAATTGGATTTGGGTTCAATGGTTCTTGGGGGTGCAACATTAACGAAGCTTCAAAATTTTCCATCAAAATTCTTTATCAGAACATGCAACAAATCTCACCTAATTCCCAACATTTACTGCCGGTCCATTGCAATCAAAATTGTGACAATGTGAACTTAAATCTTCTGTACGGCTGCATTAATTATTTTGAGCTTAAGAGTTGAACTTTTTTTGAAAAAATAATCAAACCTTTGAATTTTTTACACCTAATTAAGTCTTTCAACTAATAAATTAAATTAATTAAATCATTTGACCAATTTTAACCATCAATTTTTAACGGTATTTTTCTTGATATATTACTGTCACATAACACACTACAGTTCTGTCATGTAATATTTACATAATTTTTTAGAATTATTTTTTTATAAATTTTATAATTTTTTAGAATTTCTATAATTTTTAAAGAAATTATTAAATAAAATTAAAAAATTCTGAAAATGTCAAGTGACAACACTGTAACATGACACATTCAACCAATTGATCAAGAAAAAATTGTTAGATTTAACAGTCAACGTTGGTCAAATGGGTGAATTAATAAAATTTTAGAGTATAATACTTAATTGAGTGCAAAAAAGTTTAAATTCTTAATTAATTTTTTTTCAAAAATTTAAGGGCTTATGATACTCTTAAGCCATTGTTTTGAGATCGTTGAACTCTTAGAATGATTCTAATAAAAAATATTATCATCTTTAAATTTTCAGATTTGAACATTTTATCTACAACAGTTATTAATATTTTTTGTCATCAACAACAACAAATGAATATCAACAAATTCTATTAGATTATGGAGAAATTATATCATGGGTCATTCTTGCCACGTGATCCATAGAACCAACCAATCAAATGCATTTATTCCATTAATTTTTTCATTTCATCTTTTTACCAAGTAAATCTTCACTAATATTTACAATAAATTAAATTTAAAAATATTTTTTACCAAGTAAAGATTAATTTGGTAAAAAAATAAGATGAAAAATTTAATAAAATTAATATATTTGATTGGTTGATATCATGAATAATGTGGCGAGAATGACCATAATATAATTTCTCTGTACTAGGCTAATTTGGAACTGTGAGCTTACCTTTGTACAATGCTATGAAATCCGGTGGATCTTTTGATGATATTATTATAGATTGAGATTCATTATTGGCTTTGAATTACCTTCTGAAGATGACTCAAAAGGGAATTTTTACTGTTTTAGATAGTGTAAAACTTTGATACACAGGCTGTGTAAAAAAGATCTGTATATTTACACTATAAAAACTTAAATCTTAAATTTCTAACTCTAACCCTAAAAAATTAAACCCTATACACTAAATTATAAACAATAACCTTAAATTCTAAACCCTACAACCTAAACCCCTAAATCTTAAACCGTAAACTAAAACCTTAACCCTTGTGTATCAAAGTTTTTTCCTTTTAGATAAGGTATGAAATTACGTGGAAGTTAAACCAATGTAGGATTACATCATTTTCAAATGAAAAGACATCCCAATCATGGTTAAGCTATTCACACAAAAAAAAAAAAGGTATCAACATAGAAAAAATGGTATAGTACAAGGGTCAAGTTGTAAATTAATTTGTAGCATTAAACATGTTTGGTTAAATCCTGATTCTGGTCCTTCTATCATGCTTAATGCTATAATAGTTACAATTTTACTAACATATTATTCCGTATTTTATGAAAAAAATTATCCTATTTTTTTGAAAGATTGAGATCAAACTTAGCATAAATAAGAATAAGGATAAAATTAGAAAAATGTAAACATTGAGGCACAAATTTATCATTATACCTAAAATTTATATAAACTAACGAACCATGGGAAGATTGGCAAATAATTGGGCTAATGACTATTTTATTGTATTATCTTTTATAATTGGGCTAAAAGCCCGTTATTTTATTTAGGTTTAAATAAAAAAATATGTGCATAAAGTATACATCTTTTAAATATTCGGTGTCTAAAGTATTTTTTTTTTGTGAAAGTAGGTGTTCAAAGTTTCAACTGTTATAAATTTAGGTGTATGACTGTTAAAGGGGTGTTAAAAGAATTGTTAACCAATCAATGCTTGACATGTAGCACTAATTTGATTTTTTTTATTTTTTAAGAAACCCCCCAAAATTTTCATTTTTTCAAAAAAATCCTAAAATTTTGCAATTTTTATAAAATAATTCCCAAATTCCTAAAATTTCCCAACCGAACCTCCAAATCGCCATCGTTTCCACAACCGATCGTCGCACATGAGCACATCCCTTTGATCGCCAGACTTAGACTGTAATTTCCTCAACACGTCGTCGTCGTAAATGCTGAACGACGTGCCATCTAAATGTTGAACGCGAAATCGGCTTTCGGTATTTCTGATAACACCGTATTGGAAGAAATGGGCGCCTAGGTCCGACAATCAAAAGAGTGTGCTCATGCGCGACGATCGGTGGCAACTTAGGGATTTGAAAAGTTTAGGAATTTGGAGAGTGTTTTATAAACATTTCCAAATTTTAGAATTTTATAAAAAATAATTTTTTTATAAAAAAATATTTTAAGTTTTTACTTTTGAAAAAAATAAAATAAATATACTACTTGTCAAACATTGATTGGTTAAACTATTTTTTGACACATTTTAACGGTCAGACACCTAACATTACAACAGTGTAAAATTTAGACCCTAACATTATAATTTTTAAAACTTTAAATAATTATTTTTATAAAAAAATACTTTAAACACTTAAAATTTAAAATTAATAATAACACTTATTTTTTATTTAAAACTTTTATTAACAGACAGTTAAAAACTTTTAGTTCTTTACGTAAACCCAAAACCCCAAACTCATCCTGACACAAAAGTTACGGCGATGCTGGTTGGCGCCAATCTCCTCCTCCGCCTCTTACGTTCACAACCTTCACCCGGTGACGGCGGCAGTGGACTTATCATCACGGCCATCCACCTGCTCCGATCCCACTACAGTTCAACCTCTGAATTATCAACGAGCGACGTCGGAAACAGTGAAAAGAAGAGGGAAAGCAAATGGTTCACGCTTCCCCCATTTGCTAAAACCATCAATGCTTCGAAATTAGGAGCTAAACTAGCCGGAAAATCCCATTTGAAATCTCCTTCCACCGCCGCCTCCGCCTATGAAGCGACGGCTGTGAAGTGGGTTTTGCAATGCTGCCCGAAGCTGCCTAGACGTCTAGTACAAAAGCTATTTCGTTTAAGACAGGTTTGGTTTCTTTTATTACTGTTCATCGAATATTTTGCTTTTTAGATTAAAGTAGATAACTTTTCAATTCATTTTCACAGGTTCGAAGAGAATCCATAACCACGGAGGTTTCTGATGATGGTTGTCAAGTACAAAAGACTCAAGTTAAAGGGGTAATTTTATTTGAATTTCCTTTTTTTATGTTACTTAGATTCTGATATACAAGTGGAAAATCTGTCCGACGGAACAACATAGTTTAATTTCATGTGAAGGTTGGAGCTAAAGATTCATTGAATGTTGGAGATAGAATCCTTCTTCCTATTAGTGTCGGAGAGTTTCCAGAGGAGAAACAAGAACATGGCCGCACCGACGAAGAATCAAACTTTATCCGAAGCTTGGAGCTTTACAAGGTTCTTTTAAACTGACTAACTTGGCTTAGCAAATAGTAAGCTGTCTTATATGCTCATTTCCAAACTTATGATCCAACTAGGATCCAGCCATTGTTGTTCTCAATAAGCCTCCAGGGATGCCGGTTCAGGTAATCCATCGGATTTTTCTAATTTGTTGTTCCCCGTTGTATTTCTAGTATGTTGATTGATTTTGCTTCTTTTTATATTGCTGAATTCATGTTTGAACTTGAAAACAGGGTGGCATTGGCATCAAATGGAGTTTAGATGACTTAGCAGCCGCCTGGTTATGTTATGATTACTCGGAACCGCCTCGCCTGGTTAGTGAACTTTGTTATTTGTTCATTTCTCGGGTTAAAGTCTAGTTGCATTGTAGATGCACCGTGACTTTAGAGTTCCAGTTCATCATATTCCATAATCTGCACTGCTGTGTTAGAATAGACAACTTAGCAGCCGCGCTGTTGGGTTATGATAATTTGGAACAGCCTCGCCTGGTGACTGAAAAAAAGCGAACCTTGTTAATTGTTCGTTTGTTGGGTAGAAATTGAGATCCGGTTCACATTCCGTAACCATACCGCTAATAAGCGGTTGGATAGTAAAGAACCTTTATATTTTTCCCCATTTGTTTTGGTAATGTTACAAGGGTATAAACACTTTTGTTAATTTTAGAAACGGATTTCTCCGTGAACATTTTTTTTCCATTAATTAGGTGCACAGGCTCGACAGAGATTGTAGTGGCATATTGGTGATGGGGAAAACTCAAACAAGTGCCTCAATTCTTCATTCTATATTCCGCGAGGAATCACTCGGTGCATCAAAACATGCGACTTTATTTTGCTAAACTTGTTTTTCCTTTTGGACCTCATTATTATCAGGAGAACAGCAATGTTATTGGTTTGATTATGGCTAACTTTAGTCTATTATGTTACAAGGATTTTGATGATGAGAAAAGAGTTTTGCAAAAGAGGTATTGGGCACTTGTTATCGGGTCTCCAAGGCGCCCTAAGGGAACGATTTCAGCTCCACTTCAAAAGGTTAGAATAATCTTGATCCTAGGTTGTCTCAGTGTTCCAACTTTTAAAATCATTAACCATTCTAGAAGCTTTGGCAGTTAAACTATATACATTTGCTAAACAATTCTCGGCTTGTGCTGGTTGTAGGTGGTGGTTGATGACGGGAAATCTGATCGAATCACCGTCTTTGACAATTACAAGATAATATCATCTCAGCATGCAATAACAGAGTATCGTGTCATAAAAACATCACCGCATGGTAAAATCATTGCAATGCTTATTTCATGTGATTATCGTTATCTATGCGGAATACATATGAAAGTGTTGTCCGGGTTATGACATTTATCAGGTGTGAACTTTTCAAATGCTACTCTTTGGCATTGCATACCTTCTTATGCTGAGTGCTCCAACTCTTAATGCAGGGTACACATGGTTAGAACTATCTCCTCTCACTGGTAGAAAGCGCCAAGTATGTATCAAAATCGAACTGTTTTGTTAACTTTTTCTCTTTTTTAGTTTTGGCATTCGTAAAATCACTTTCGATTTTGTAAATTCGTAGCTTCGGGTACACACTGTGCTGAGGTACTGGGAACACCAATTGTTGGAGACTACAAATACGGGGGCAAGCTCATAAAAGGTTGCAAAATCTGGCCGAGTCCGATCTTAGAAAGAACTTAAACAAAAAGGCATCAAAGGAAAACATGCTCCCTTTTGGACTTGACATGGAGAGTGGAAGCATTTCGGATAAGTGGCTTCACCTGCATCTTCACTGTCGGGAAATGATCTTACCAAATGTCTCTAAAGCATTGGAAAATCCGGGATCGTATTCGGATGACCGTCTTTCAAAGCTCAAGAGCCTGGAAATCGTTGCTCCATTGCCTTCATACATGCAAAAAAGTTGGGATATTTTGGATTCGTGAGCTAAAAACTGGGATCTCGTAAGCTTCCAAGTTCTGCCATCATTTATTAGTCGCTACAAAATTTTCTATGCCTTGCTTTGGAAGATATTGTTTTTAAAAATTAATATAATTGTTATTTTTATATTTTTTTACTTATAATATACTTACATTCTTATTTTTCATTTTATTTTCGACATTAAACTTCAAATATGTCCATTTGATCACTGAAAAATCATTTTCTAACATAAAATTCATTTGGTTTTGATTCCTGCTCCTACTGATGAGAAAGAACCATGAACACAACTGAAAGAAAAAAGAAAGAAAAAAACATAAAATATTAAGTTTTAAACAAAATCATCGACAAAAATTCATAAATCTAAAAGGGAACACCATCTTAAAGGTTATCATCGTTGAAATAATCTTGCACCAAAATTTTAAATGAAAATTTATAAAATAAAATGACAAAAAATTATATTGCATGACCAAAGAAAACACGTGCATACATATATATATATTGACAAAATTTAATTCTAATCCTACTTACAGAGAAAGAGAAGATGTGACTTTAAGAGAAGGAAGATAGTGCTCCTAATGTGTTTAGAACCCATGACCTAAAAAAATGAAGGAATTAAGATGAGCAGGTTGACCAACATGAAAAATGTACTTGCTCCACATGCATATATTTTCAATCTAAAATATAAAAGAATTTATTCATATAATTGTTTTTATCTAGGATTCTAAGGTTTACCAACTAAGAATGATCACAAGTGCTTGATTCAATAGTCGATATAATTATAGGTCCGGTGAAGAAGTTACTTGCAACGTTAAATAAATGGCAAACTCTTCAAATTTGACCTGTTTTTCTATTCGGAAGTGGATAAACTCAAAGTTAAGTAAAAATATATGAATAAACAATCACAAAAGTTATTACAAACTACAGAATCAAACTTTAATCAATCGGGTCCATATAACAATCCAAATCTTCAAAAATTTCGACCAACACTTGCCTGAGTTGCACTGCCATTATTCCTCTTCATCCTCATCATTATCATCTTCCGACTGAGTTGGCTGAGTTGCAGAACCTTTCTTCTTCGGTGTTAAATCACTAACAGTTGGCTGAGACGACGTCGCATTCGGAAGTTGAACTTGAACATATCCAGAATTCATACCATCATTTTCTCCATACAACACTAGCTCCGGACATGGTTCCCAAAAGTGCAGATTTTCGTTCAGTCCTCCCGTCGAAAATGCTCCATAAACATCATTTTGAAAAGGGTACACATTTGAATACTGATATTCCGGAGCTAAATCATTTCCTGCAGCCATTGAAGATGATGCTCCATTAATGTCTTGCCGAGTATAAGAACAATAAGCTTCCGAAAACTGATTGTTTCCAGCCAAGAAATCAACAGCTTGCTCCGAATTCTTTAACGAATTCCCCATTGAAGATGCTCCATTGAAATCTTGTTGAAAATGGGAAGCATTGGAATACTGGTTCTGATAGGATTGCTGATAAGAAGCATTGAAACACTGATTTTGAGTTGCACTATCAATGTTAACAGCTTGTGTAGAAGCATTCGGGTTCTGTAATGAAGACCCCATAGTCAGTAAAGTATTCTGAGATGCATAGGCTGTAGTGTTGTTTCCCGCCATCGAATACGCTCCATTGGTGGCTTGTTGATACGAACCCGTCATCGGTGTTGCGCCGTTAACAACTTGCGGAGAAGAAGTATTGGGAATCCGACATGCAGTCACAACTTCCATTAATGGATTCTGAGATGCAGACACTATATTGTTGTTTCCCGCCATCGGATCCAGATTCCGACATTCAAGCGTAGAGGCATGCATTGTATTGTTGTTTCCTGGTATCCATGGTGCTTCATTGATGGCTTGCTCATAAGAACCCGCCATCGGAATCCAATGTGGTGACACACCATCCATAAAGAGACTCTGAGATGCATACATTGGATTATTGTTCACCGCCATCGAAGATGCTCCATCGACGCATTGCTTAGAAGAATCCGGCATTAAAGATGCTCCACCAGTAGGCAGCTGTGAAAAACTAGCATTCGAGTTCTGATTGTAAGAGACATATGTTGGCATAAGGCTCGATGACGGTTCCAGAGCTAAAATCCTGGCACGTTTATTAGTATCATTTGGTGCTGCCATCAAAGACATTCCACTATAATCTCGCCGAGAAGAATTGTACGGTGGCGGCGGAGGTGGTTCGTTAACATCTTGCGCGGAAGAACAAGTGCCTGAACTATGATCTTCATCCTCAGACTCTTTAACTGTTGCACCCTTCTTAGTTCTCGTCAAATATATCTTGCAGAGAACGCACCTATCAAGCTACAATGCAGAGTAAAATTATTATTATTAGTCCATAAAATGATAAGCACAAAAGATTTATCGATTATAGCACGATGAAAATTGCGACCGCAATTTAATACTATTATATGGGATCATTATTGTGTATAGATAAGTAAAGAGATTTTACCATCATATCTCCGAAGGGCTGGATTTGGGAGTTAGAACTTATGCTGTCTTTATTAACCATATATTCATGCATTTTCCAGTTGGTTTTTTTTATGCTTTTAGGATCCCGGCGTAGATAAAAATCAAGGTTAGATTTGTAGCCGATGACTGTGCCATTAGAGAGAGCGACGGATTTACTCACTCCGGTCACCTTCCAGAAGCCAATGCGGTTCCCCGTCTCACGGTTCGGCCTCCCACCTTTCGGATATTTTTTATTCCGAGATGAAAAGAAATACCATTCCTTTCCTCCGTCGCTCTGTTTGTATTCTTCAGTAATACATAAAACAAATCATGTTACTGACACAGGAATCAGAGAATTAAACGTTTTCAATGGCGATATTTTACGGCGGTTGCGGATAATAACATATGTACTGTAATAGTGTTGATTATTATTTTTCGTAATAATGATTTTGGATAGTTTCCCTACAGCTGGGGATCGCTATTTGAATCCTAAAGGTAGTAGTATTTAAAATTAAAATAATCGTTTAGGCAACTTACGGCTGAGTTGGAAAGGATCGCTGTTGTAGATATTAGCCTCATGGAAGTTGTCATTAGGAGGTAAGGGTTCGCCGTTAACCTTCTTCATCAAGTAATCCCGAATCAACTCTTCGTCGGTAGGAACGAAACGATACCCAATAAGCTTCGAGCGAAAATCGCCTTCATCCACGGTAGCGTTCTCACCGTCTTCGGGAGCAGCAGGGTTAATGTTGGGAGCAGCCGAGGAATTTCGCACGATGGTTTGATAATAGACACTTCCCGGCGTCCAGAAGATTTCTCCACCTCCGGCGTTGGTGACGCCATGGCTCGCAGCACCTGAGAAGTTTCGCGCCATATTTCGCTTATCGGCGTTTTCTGCCATTGCTTGACGACCAAGGAAAGTAAAGAGAGAAATAGGTTAATTACTAAAGTAATTTTTGGTTAACTGATTTGTTTAGACGAAAATTAAGGTTTTGTACTTAATTAAATACTATACTATACAGCCTACTTCGGCGTGGAGTAAATAAGCTATTTTATTTTATTTTATTTTTTTATTTTTATATATTTAGTATATTTTTCTATTTTTGGTGGAAGTAGATAACGCGGGCAGGAGCTTGAAATTTATCTTTACATTTATGTTAATATATCTATTTACTCGTTTATTGTATTTTTTATTTCATTTTTATTTGTTTAATTTTTGTAGAGTTAATTCCACCACATATCCTCAAATTTTGGCATTTGTTCCAAATTAATCTCCAAACTTTTAAAAATTCCAATTTCATCATCAAACTATGATCATCGTTTTAAATTCGTCCCCAACGAGTTCTAGTTTCATCCCCAAACTATGACTCTCATTTAAAATTGATCCCAAACTTTTGAAAGTTCAAAAGTGTATTGTGTACTAAATAATGTGAGACAAATGATAATTTGAGGTTGAAATTGGAATGTTTAAAAGTTTACTTGACTAATTTAAAATGCGGGGCATAGTTTGGGGTGAAATTGGAATATTCAAAAGTTTATGATCCCATTTATATCAGAGTAATAGTTTGGAGATAGAAATGGAATATTCAAAAGTTTATGGACCAATCTAGAATAAGAGTCGTAGTTTTGGGGATGCACGATACAATTAACTATTTTTATGAGATTTCCAATGTTCGATAGTCTTATGAATCTCAATTATATTTTTAGCCGAGTTGGTCAAATCCCTAAATCAAAAAAGAAGTTCTTCCAATGATATTGTTTCATCTATATAATATTTGAACCGATACATTACTAAAGGGATATCAAACTTCTTATTATTTGATATAAATTAATCGTTAATCAAATAGGGTCATAGATAGAGTCAGAACAAACATCAAGAGGGGGACAAATTATTCAAGTAATAATAAATTGAAAATGAGTGTTTTTTGTTAGATATGCTTATTTATCGTGTTTATTTTCTTTTCTAGGTCAGACCTAATATTGGGATAAAAACACAAATATTGGGTTTTTAATATTATGGGCCATTGACGAAATTTAGGTTTAAAATAAAAATATATTAGTTATATATTAAGATTATGGTTAATTAATCGATTTCAATCTGAAATAGCTGATAATCAAACTTTAAAAAAATAACCGTCCACCGACCGAACACTTCAGTGACCAATTGATTTACCGAACCAAATTCAATTTTAACCGAACAATGAACATCCTTAATCTAAATTCAAATCTTATGGATAGAAATAATAATATTGTGGGATCGTTATGTCTAATAACCCGACTCAACTAAAAAAAATAAAAACATAAACATTTACTGAGCTCTAAACATAATCAATGGCAAAAAATTCTAAAACTGAAAAGCCACTAAACATATGGTTTATATGAACTATTAGTTATGATTTTTTTTAGTAATCTTAATGTGGTTTCATGTTAGTATTTGTTGCGTTTTCAGCCTTAAAAAAATAAAACACACTTTACAGTCAAATTTGTACGTATTTGGATCATCCGGGGAGAACATCATCCCTGTTAGTTGCCACTCTTATTAGTTGGATTCAATGATAATTATGATACGGACCAATTTGTAAATGTTGTAAAGGTTTAGAGACTAAAGTGCAATCTTGTCAAAGTTGAAAGGATGGAATTGAAGAGTTCTGAGTAAATTGCACTTTGATGAATTGTATAGTTATTGGATAATGACAGATTATATATTTTCATTTGAACTAAAATAAAAAAAGAAAGGATATTACTAAAAAGAAGTAAAAAATAAAGGAAAAAAGTTGATGAAGATGTAAGATATGGCATGATACTATTTGATAAGTGCTACAAAAAAAAATTATTACGTGTGAATTATAATTTTGATCTTTATATTTTAATTTTTTTATTTTCAATTCTTGTGCTTTTTAAATTTTTAAAAGTTTAGTCTTAATCTAAAAAAGACAAGGATTTAATATAATTAAAATAATGAAAATTAAATCTACAACTTACTATAAATATTGAAATCTGACTTGACAATTTACTTAATATCGTTTATGTCAAAATTAAAATTTTGAATTTAGATAAATAAAATAAATTAAGAATGATCGAATTGAAATATAAAAATTAAATCTATATTACGATGCAAACTTTTAGTAAAAAAATTAGGCTTAACAGCTACTTTTGCTACTGTAGTAGTCCTAATTTATCGTTTGTCCCTATGTATTTTTGTATTAATTTGACCTATGAAGTAGTCGAATTACATCATCGTTTGCCCCTTGACTTGATTAATTAAATTTATACGAATATTTTTATGCTTCATAATCACTTTAGATTGATAAAATATTCTATTATAGTTTAGGATTTAGGGTTTGATATTTACAAATTACGGTTAAAGTCTTAAGAGCGTTGTATGTTGACCCTGTAAAGTGGTTTTAGTAAAAAATAAAATTATTATAGTAGGTGATTAGAGTTTAAGTAATTTTGTTTGTACGGTGTGTGTCTAATTAAAGATTATGACCTTGTTTGACAATTAACAGATAGCTGATAGCGGATTACATTATCTGATAGCTGATTGTATTAGCTGGTTTGACTAGCAGATTATATTAACTGAATGTACAAAAGTCTTTGTATAATTAATTGATAGCTGATAGCTATTTGATTATTTAAACAAGCAAAATGACATATAAGGACATAATTATATTCTATACTTGTTTGAATAGTTTAATAGTTATCAATATTTTGTATATTAATTAGATTATGAAAAATAATTCTTTTAATATAACATTACTAAGCATGGTCTATATATTAATTTATTATTTATATAATTATTTTTAATACAATTTATTTAATTATTAAATATAAATATAAATGTGTGAGAATAAAAAAATATTAATTTATTAATGTCACAATATAAATACGTGAGAGGTGAAAGAATTAAAACAGAAAAAATTAAATTTTGGTTATTTAGAGATTTTTCATAATTGTTAAGGGTAAAGAGGCTTTTATAATTATTATGTCAAAACCTCTAATTTTTAAAAACTCCTATTAGCAGTTTTTTCAAAATTAGCGGATTTGACCAAATACCTAAATTAGCGGATTTGACCGGTCAAACCTCTAATATTAGCCCAAACTTCTAATTTTAACTTAAACTACTATTTACCAAACAGGACCTATAAGTAATGAACAAATGTTATCTTATAATCATACAAGACAATTTAAAAAATCGCAAATTGTGATATTTTCCTTTTTTTGCCTTCAAATTGTATCTAAATATGAATTTAATCAGGAAATTTATAAATTAATATTTTTAATTTGTCAAAACATTATCTTCTTGCTTAATGTAAGCGTAAACATATAATTTGAAGCCGTGATTTTGGTTAATTGATAATTTGTTACGCGCAAATTATTAAAATATATATATTTTTACTAATTATTTGTTTATAAATAGGTAAACTATTCTATTAAAAAAAGTAAACTATTGATTAAGAAACGTACGATTTGACATTAAAATTTAATAATATTCACTCATCCAATTGGCTTAACATTTTATTTTTTTTGTTTTTCAAATTGTCCATAATAGAGAGTTCAATAATTAATACTTTCGTGTTCTGTTGGCCATGTAAGATATAGGCGGTGGTCATAAGTTTTAAAACCCCTTCATGCTTAAACGAGGATTAAACTCTCGATCACTAGTTAAAACACATTATATTTTTTATTTATATAAATTAAGATATTATTAAGTGCCTTGTTAAAAACAAAGTTTTAACTAATAAAACGAGGATTGCATGAGAATATTTTATAAAAAAAATCAAATTTGGATGATTAAAGTATTATATGATGTGAATTTGGATAACATTCAAATTCAAACTTTTATTATTTAAATCCATATTATTTATGTAGATTTGAATATTTAAATTTGACTCTGTACCATAAAATGGTGAACATAATAGTATTTAAACCTTAATCATCTAAAAAAATATTAAAAGATATTTTATAAATTCAAATATTCATTTAATTCTAAATTTTAAATTTAAATTTACATCTAAACAATAATACTCAAATATTGTTTCTACATTTTTTTCTCTCGTTTCTCTCTAAAATTAGGGTTTGGGTTCTTCTTTTGGAGTGGCGCCGCAGCTTGGCTAAGCAGTTGCCACCCCCACAATTCCTTCTTTGCATCCTTTCCTTCTCTTCCCTGTCAGTCACCTATCATCGGTGGTTTGTCTTTCTCTCCTCCGACTTAATAAATTCATTTTTATCTCTGTTTTGGGGGTTTTCATTCTCGGTGGTCGGATGCTGCCCTTTGGGCATTTTCTTCATCTGTTTGGTTCAAAATTTTGAGGATATTTGCTTTTATCTTTTTTTTTGGTCATGTTCGACGGTGGTTGGGGGACTAACGGCGCTTCCTCCATTGTCAGTTTGTATTTTTCGTTTTGTATTTTTTATTTTATTTTTTCTTTCTTTTTAGGTGCGACGTGAGTGTTGTCCTTGTGACTCACTCCGGCTGTTTTTCGTCGGTGGTGACCGCGGCTGTGCTTCTATCTTTCCTCCAGACGTCGACGCTCTCATATCTATCGCGACGTTTTTGTTGGGCGGCTCACTCTGTATTTCATTGTACATGCCTCCATTCTTCGACGACCTCAGAAGCGACATGCAGCTCGTGACCAGTTAAATTCATTGGCTTCGTTCGCCTTGACTCTTGCCGGTGGTGGCCTTCTGTTCTCTGTTTCTGTCTCAGCTTTTTGGAACCGTCCGGTCCATCCGTGATATTTGGATGTTCTCCTGGTGCCTTGTGTGTTCGCGGTTGTTGTGTTGTATCGTTTTGTTTGTCTCTTTTTGTTGTTTTGTTTCGTTGTGGTTCTGTTTTGTTTCTGTTCTTCTTTGTTGCTGTTCTTTCCCTTGTTCTTGTATCTATTTTTCTGTTCAATAAAGCCTGCTTGTCTTTGTGTTAAAAAAATATTTTACTGATATAGTACAGCTTCAGTTTTTTATATATTCTTGCAAACCATATTATAAAGGATCATTAACTTATACGTGGAATTTTTTTGACATGATATTTTTTTATCTTTTTACTTTTCCCGTCAGCATTCTCTTTTCTCATCAGCATATTATATAGTAGTTTTTATTATTTCAATTGACCAACCAGGAGTAACACGTGTCGCCTTTAAATTTTGAACAAATCAAAGGAGAAAAAAATACATTTCATGCATGCGGGTGGAATCAAACCAGTGACCCATTGCATTAAAGGTCCAACGTCTAACTACTGAGCCAGGCTTAAGATTTGTAAAGAGTTTATCCAAACTAATATTTAATTTATACTCTTCCAACCTAAAAAATAAGCAAAGCTACATCTATGGAGGTTTGAAACAATAACACTATGAACCAAAAGCTCTGTACTTAACCATTAAACTAGGTTAAAAGTTTATTCTATATCCACATAATCTAATCTTTAATTTAAGATTTATTATCACCTAAAAAATAAATCAAAATACTACTAAAATCATTTTCCAATTATGTTTGGAATAAAAAAGTAATTATTTATTATTTATAAACATATTAGATCATTCTAAAATTTTGAATATAAATTTTAAATTATTTGAAAATAACTATTTAAATTTAAAATTATTATTTTAATTTAAAAAAACTTTTTAGCTTGAAATGTAATTAAAATTGAAGATCAAACTACAATTAATTTTTACTTCGTTTTGAAATAAAAAAAAAACAATAATTAAATATTTATTTATTTTATAAAACTTATATTAAAAAGTTCTAAGAATTAAATCTATAATATTTATTTAAGATAAAAAAATTTAAATAACATTTAATTCGATGACATGTATATGAACAAATTATTTTACATTTAATTAATTTTTAGAATGATCTAATACATTTGTATAAAAATAAATAATTAGATTTTTATTTCCAAACAAATTTAAAAAATAATTTTAGATCGATTTTAGTAGTAATTTGATTTAATTTTGAGGTGATAATACATTTTAAATTAAATATTAAAATTTGTGGATTTGTATTGGGGTTTTTTTTTATCTAGTTTAGTGGTTAAGCATTTTGTTTTTGGTGTAATGTGTTCCTGGTTCAAATCACCATAGAGACAATTTTTCTTATTTTTAAGGTTAAGAGAATATAACTTAAATACATGTTTGGGTAAAATTTAAAAAAATCTCAAGCCCAGCTCAATGGTTAGGTGTTGGAGTTTTTGACCCCTTATTCAAGGGGTCCCCGGTTCGATTTTGCCCACATGCACTTTAGGAGTATTTTTTTTTCTTTGCGATTCCATTAGTTTTTTAACAAAGGAGTACCAAAACAGGAAATGTATCTAACGGGATGGACGATTTTGACGAAAAAATTAATTAGGTGACCAAAACATATAAAGGGTGCTAGTTTGGTGAACACCAGTGTAGTTTTCCCAAAACTAATTTTTAGGGAATAGAGGGTAGGGTTTAGGTTATGTTTTAAAGTTAAAAAATAGGTTTTATGATTTAAAGTTTAAAGTTATGGTTGAGAATTTAGGATTTAAGGCCCATAAACAGAATACATGAAATTTTAAAAGAACAATCGTAAGAAAAGGATTTTTTTTTACTGACGGTGCATAAATAATTACTCTACTATAAATATTTGGCTTATATCACAAATAAATACTTAAAGTATACCAACTTTTTTTTATTTATGTACTTAAAGTATATTTTTGGTCAAATAGGTGCATAAAGTATTTTTTTTGTTCAAATATGTACCTAAAGTATATATATTTTTCATTTAGGTTCATAAAAGTTGACAATTGACATTTATTAAAAAAATACATTAGGTACCTATTTTGACAAAAAAATACTCTAGGCATCTAGTTTGATAAAAAATATATTTTATGTACCTATTTTGACGAAAAAATACTTTAGATACCTATTTTGAAAAAAAATACTTTAAGTACCTAAATGAAAAAGTTAGTATACTTTAAAGAATAAAAATATTATGCATCTATCTATGACCAAACATTAAAAATAGAGTTTAGAATTTATGATTGAGGTTTATGGTTAGAGTTTAAGATTTTGGACGTATATAGTATGATTTAGTTTTTAAGATTTAAAAATTAAAATTAATATTTAGAGTTTAATTTTTTAGTATTTTTTTATATAAATAAAAATTTTAAGAGGAAATCTTTTGTTCATACTTAAAATTTTTTACGTAGAAGTTGATTTTTACGCTAAAAAACTCCAAATACATTTCAATTTCTGCTGAGAAAATATATCAGCACAAACGAAAATACACATAATCAAATACCATCTAAAACCCGTGCAAATCACTGGCAATTTTTTACAACCGGTGAGGCTTAAGAGCACTGTATGTTCTTGGAGATGGTGAAGAAGAAACAGTCGATTCTTCATCAGATTCCTCTGTCGATTTCCAATCATAATTCTCATTCCCATATTTTCCCTTCATGCAAGGAACCAATTTGAACGATTCTTTTCTCTCGCAGTTCCATTTTCTCGAGAAAAACACAGCACAATTAGCTTTCGATCTTTGCTCCGGCAAGTCCAGAATGCAGTTCTTTCGAACGTCGAGTTTCTTCTTCATTATCAAATCTCTGCAAGCAGGTCCGACCTGTGTGAAATAATTGCTCGACAAAGACAAATTCTCGAGCTTCGGAAGCTGGCAAACGATTTCCGGGACTTCGCCGTAGAATTCATTGTTGGCTAAGTTGAGCAACTCCATCTTTCTCAAGCACCCGAACGAGTACGGGATCGGTCCGGTTAGTTTGTTCGTCCCGACGTCGAACACGGTGGCTTGACTCAGGTTACCGATCTCGTACGGCAAGCAGCCGGAGAACTGGTTGTTGAGAAACAGCACTTCCAAGAGATTCGGAGCTCGGCCGATGCTCTTTGGGATTGAACCGGTGAAGAAGTTGTTCGCGAATGTTAGGTAAAGCACCGGCGAGTCGCCGATGTTATCCGGCAGCGATTGTTGGAATTTGTTGTTGTTGATGAAGAGGACATCGAGGTCTAAGTTGAACACCGACGGCGGTACCAGCCCTTTGAAGCTGTTGAACCGTAAGTCGAGGAAAGTTAAGTTCTTGGCGGCGATTACTTCCATGGGGAAATCGCTTTCTAGCTTGTTGTTGCTGAGGTCGAGTTCGTACAAGAAGTTGATTTTTGAGACTCCGATGACCGGGACTTTGCCGGTGAAATTGTTAGAATTGGCGTGGTAGATGGATAAATCTTCGAGCCTGTCGATGAAATCATTGAGCGGAAGATTGCCGTTTTTTTGCCCGACAAAATTGGCGCCGTTGAAATTGACGACGGCCACCGCTTTTTCGTTCACGTCGGGGCGAACGCTGCATTTGAAGCCGGAGTACTTGCAAACGTCGTTGCCCGTCCATGTTTTCGTGAATTTGTTGGGTTGGACTATCTTCTTGAAATTCTGAATTACTTTGAAAGCATTTGCAATACGTCTGGTTTCGAAGCACCCGAATTCATTCCGGTAGCCACAGTTAGGCGGTGATGGTGGAGGATGCGGAGTTGGTTTCGGTGGTGGTGGAGGATGCGGAGTTGGTTTCGGTGGTGGTGGCGGATGAGGAGTTGGTTTCGGTGGCGGTGGAGGATGCGGAGTTGGTTTCGGTGGTGGTGGTGGTGGTGGTGGTGGTGAGGGTGGGGGTGGACATGGAAGGGGAGGAGGCGGAGGACAATCCTCAGTGTCTGGAGACGGGGCGGGAGCAACGCCCTCGCCGCCGCCACCAATAATTATCTCTAGCGCTTCCCGATTTGCCCCAATCAAAGGAAGATCATCAACATCATCACTAGCCACCTCGTGGGACAAACATGGATTGAAAATGGCAATCAATAATAGAATTGCAATTGAGAAAGAAGGATTATTACAAAAAAAACTTCTCATGTTTTTTCTTAGACAGATTTCTTGAGAAAGTGCCTGAGAGGCCACGGCAGATATATAAGAAAAATGGAGGGAAAACCCATGATGCACGGAGGTAGGAGCCTGTCCCGTCTCTTGTCTGAAAATGACATCTTTGTTAAGTACCGCTTGCTTTGTTATTCGATTCCTTGCATAATTGCACTTTATAGCTTGCCTCATAAATTATTCCATTTTAGCTACTAAATTTAATATTTTTTCTATCTTAGTATGTGGAGTAGTAACATTTCAACAGTGCCTTTGGTTATTTTTTGTTGACGTTGATGCAAAAATTTTGATTTGGTTTGGTTTTAATCGAATAATAATTTTATAAATTCAATTCGATTAAATAATAAATAAAATTTATGTTATAAAATATGATCTAAATTACTCAAAAATTTATATTTAGTGGATTAATTTTAAAATTTGAGTAGTGTCTTTTATTTTCGCGGGATATATGTATATTGTATATGAAAAATACAAAGAAATATATATGTGTAATATATATTGATTATAGAAAGTTAGTTTAAACCATAACTAATTAGTACAATAACATCATAAAATTTTACAATTAAATTTGAACAGAGACTCAAACAACTTGATTCGACTAAAAAAATTTTAAATAAAAATTGAATTATAAAACATGGTTCATCAATTTAATTAGCTCGAAATTTCTTTACTCGACTCGGTCAAATTCTCTTTTTAGATCCTATATTTGAGAGGGTTTTCGGTGTCTTTGGCCTGAATATGAATACAATAAGTGATACTATGATTTTGTCAATCCTTAAGGTTTTCGATAGAGTATGAAAGATAAAATTTTGACCGAAAATGACATAAGATATTAATGTCTCAATTATATAAATTCACACTATAACTCTCGACGAACGATGTTTCACATATTTCTTTCAAATAAAACCATTAAAACTCTTAATAGAGCCCACCGGCAAGTTATTCTTTTTTAACCAAATTTCACTCATTTCCAGTGCAATCAAGTCGCTATAAAGGGTCACACTCACGCCATTGATCTTAGTAATGCTTTATAAAAAGGTATTGGAAGCACATGCCATAGATAAAAGAGTAACATCCACCCACTTACGACAACCTAAAACCCCCTTTTCCCCTCAATTTGATATAGAATTAGATAGTTCCAAAAGTCACCATAAAATCAAAAATGGGGACAAAACGAGGCAATGTCGTTTGAATGTAATGGTAGCCAGTTAGATTTTTAAAAAAATCACATGCAGAACAAGCCCCACGAGTCAATAATGCAGCGAAATACTTCGAGAATTTTCAAAACCGTACCCAAAACATCATTGCCGGTGTGCTGAAAAACGTAAGCTTATCTCTTTTGAATGGTGAGCGATTGCCGATTGGCCCTCAGGATGCTGCTGGGCCTGGGTTTGTTTTGTCTTTTTATCTAGGTGTTCCGAGGGGTCAATAGGCCTGCGGCCATTTGCATATTTCGTAATCTTTGATATCCCTGTCATACATAAGAATGAGTATTAAGTCAAAAAAATTTAAGTTTGTGAGTTTTATTTTGTAATTTAAATTTTTATTTAAATTTTTTTATATAAAGTCGAATTTATGAAATTCTATTGGAATTGTTCGAATTTTTGTTCAAATTTAATTATAAATATTTATAATATTATGATATTAATTGATTTCAATTTAAACAATTTTTTATGACCATATACGACATATATATATATATATTTTTAAAGGCAATATACATATATAAGAAGAAGTAGAGGAATTCGAGACAAGTCAAATCGAGTAAAAAAATGTGACCTTTGTGATCAAGTCTTGTTCACCCTAGTCATGCATAACTCAAAACAAATTTAAATTGTAGGATTAAATTTAAAAGTGAAAAATATTTGCGTAAATTATTGTATTGTAGAGTAAATTACACCAATATGATAACGTTGACCTATAATAAACTAGAATGAAGCAATGAGTCAAGTTATTTAATTTTAAAATTAACATGAACTCGATAAATATTTAAATTAAGAATGAATTTATAATTTAATTTATCTAATTTCAAACTGATATAGACTTAAAAAATAATTCAACAGATTTGACTTAATTTTATTGATTTCAAAACTATTAAGGGTTTAATGTATAATTGAATTGAAAAAGTTTATAGTCATGGCTTAATTTCATTGATTTCAAAATTAACTAATAGGTATATAAAGGGAAATTGAACTTAAAAAATTAACGGGTCATAGCTTAACTTCATTGGTTTCAAAACTAATAGAAACTTAAAATTTTGAACTTAAGAACATGTAGACGTTTTTTTAATTAACACACTATCAATTTTAATTGTTTGGCACCCTAATGAACTTTAATTGTACTCGATTCATATTTTTTTTTTGAAAAATAATGGGCCTCGTTAACCCCCACTGAAGCCTAATAGGAGGAAAAAGTGCCCAGAATATTATTAATCAAGAGTATAGCGTACAATACGTTAACGATGACACTCGGATACAACCCGAACATGACCTCGCTACATGCCAAAATGCTGTGACTAGCATACATTAAAATGAAAGTACATACAACTTACACTTACAAATTAGGAAGCACAAGTACGACAATCTCAGGCCGTTTTAAGTACCCGAAACGTTTTCGGTACGGGTACGGCTGGAGTACGTATCGGGAACGTCCCACGTTCACAGGGTACGGCTGGATGTTATCGGGGACGGCTGTAATATTCTTGGGTACGTTTCGGGGACGGCACATGAACTTCACGTGCGTCCCCAGAGAACTAGCGGGTTTTGTTGTTTCCGGCGATCGGAGCGCCTTCCATCAGATCTGACAACAATAACTAATTATGAAGATGAAGGAATAAGAGAAGAATCGGGGGGGGGGGGATTAGGTTGCTGAAAGGTGAGTTAAAGAATGAAAAGAAGTGATTGAAGAAGAAGACTTAAACGACAACGTTTTTTTACGGTTTTAACTCTCAATACCCAAACTATTGGGTAAATAGCAAGGTGTGGCCCTAAGTTTTCAGGTTTCACAAAAAGGCACTAACTTTCAATCCTCTTTTAAAAAAGGTCCATAAATTTATGAATTGAGTTCATTTAGGCCAATGAACATGATTTATTGCTCAATTAAGTCCTAAAATTTAGAAATATTTACAAGTCAGTCCTATCCAAATTAGGGTTCCAATTAAAAAGAAAATGAAGACTAATTTTAGGAGGAAAAATGGAAGTTATAAGATGAAGAATATTTTTTGAATTAATGCTATTTTTTGGATAATTAATTAATGCTATATTTGTAGAGCTTTAAAGTTTGATTTTTCTTCTAAATTTTAGGAGGGAAAATGAAAGTAATTATTATTATTATTATTATTATTATTATTATTATTATTATTATTATTATTATTATACTCCCTGTACGCAAATTGAACCTTCCAGCTACTGGGTAAACAATAAGAATTACAGCTCTTTAATAATCCATGGAATGTTGCTGGTACTAAAGAAGGATGATTAATCCACTCTACTGCCATTTGACTATCCGATTCTATGCATAAAGGATAAACACCAGCCCATCTCGATGAAGCAAACACCTTCAATGCTTCCAGGATCCCACATAATTCTGCATGAGAAGGATTAGAAACGCCAATTGATTTGGAGAAACGGATTAAGCACTTACCTTCAGAATCATTCGAAACTCCCTTGTACGGCTGCGTCTACATTGAATTTCAGCCATCCCTTCGCGGGAGCCTCCCAATGCCCCAACACAGGTCTGCGTCTACGTCGTCCGCGAATTGAAGGCGCAAAACACGTAGCCCGCAGTTCCCTACCGAAACACCATTCATAGCTTTTCTAAGAAGGCAACTCAAAGCTTCCCCCACAATATTAAATAATAGTGATGAGAGCGGACAGCCTTGACTTAGTCCTCTTTTAATGCTAAATATGTTGGTAGGGCACCCATTAACCAACACCGAGATGGATGCCGTAGACACACAAATTTCGATCCATTTTCTCTATTTATTCGTCGAACCCCATTTTATGCATAATGAGATCCAAAAGGGACCAGTCGACGGTGTTGTAAGCTTTCCTAAAATCAGCCTTGAAAACTATTGCCTTCCTTTTCCTTGTATTTAGATCGTCAATGACTTCATTTGCTATTAGCGTGCAATCGGATATTTGTTTACCAGGGGTGAAAGTGAACTGTAGTTCTCCTACCACTTCACCCAAACACTTTGATAGTCTCCTGGATAAGATTCGAGCTAGTATCTTATAGAGGCTTCCAACCAAAGAGATTGGTCTATAATCCTCGATTTCTGTAGGATCTGACTTCTTGGGAATTAATGTCAGGAACGAGTGGTTAATAGATTTATCCACCAGTTTGCCTTTATAAAAGGCTTCGATAAACTGCACCACTTCCTCTTTTAAATATTTCCAGTACTTCTTAAAATAATTCAGATTGAAGCGCGGTTTCCGTCCGAGAGCTGAATTACCGACCAAACTTCCTCCGAAGAAAAGGGAGCTTCAAGCATATTGACTGACTCTGGACTCAAAAGGCTGAAATTCCCTTCAAAACTGCTCACATGAATAGTAGAAATCACAATAAAAGCTTCACGATAGTAGTTCTCAAAAGAGGCAGATTCTGTTTCGGGTCAGGCAACGTAGCATTACCAGCACGAATGGCCTCGATGTGATTAGGAGTCGATTAATGCATCGAATGCCGATAATTATAAATAAAACAAAGTATTGTCTATATACTTCAACGATTATCTATCATATTTTCTTTTATCATAATTATACTTAAGATATTATATAATTATATGCATACAAATTTTAAAAAATATCTTTGTTTTTAAAGGAATAAATTTTTGTCGATGGAGTATATTTCGATCAACATTGTTCTTAGTACAATATATATGAAGACATAAGATCGAACATACTTAAATATTTAATATTCTTTTATTTAAGGATGAGGAGTCTTGAGTAATATAGATGTTGTACACTGAATGTTAAAAAAATAAAGGAAGATTACAATTTTTACGTGAGACCTGGATTGGTTTGAAACTAATAGGGACTTAGAAACCACTTAGACCATTTTCTGAAGGGGGCTTAATTTGAGTAACTTTAAAATGAGAGGGCTAAAAGGTAATAAAACAAGAAATATGGGGTGCCTCCCACATCCTACGTAGTTGGTAGTTCCTTCTCTGCAATTTTTGCAATCCCACGGTTCAGGTTCTTGCCCAGTATCGATACTAGGATGGATTAAGAACCTGCTAATCCGTATGTTGGTTATTTTGAAGTCACGAGACCTCTGGAACAAAGGATGGATTAAGAACCTGATGACCTCTAGAAATGACCCCCCGCTGAAGCTTCTGATGTGCAACCTCCTGCTGCCACAGATTGGGGATCACATAATCCTACACATGATGCACCATCAACGCTGTCGTCTCGGGATAAAAATTCAAAAATTCCTTAGCCATATGCTGCTGCCTCACAAGGGGACTCACCATTCACCAACAGGGAATGTTGGGAGTGGGACTAACCCGTTTTTATTTCTGGAACAATTACAAATGGCATATTCAACCCATCTAAAAATGCTGTGAAAACTGTACAGGTCCAGGCTCGGCATGCTGTTTCAAAGAACAAACAGAGATTCCATGACAGCTTATGCTATTTTCTTTTGTGTCTCTCTTTTGTAGAAAAGAGGAATTTGATATGTCGTATATCTTGTAATTGTTGTTTTTATACAATGATATGATTTCTATATTTGTGAAGTTAACTCTGCACCTTGACTTCAGCAAGGAGGATTTTGTTGGATTAAAATTCAATAATAGTGGGCACATATGTATAATGTACGTTGCTATTATAAAGTTTAACACGTAATTAAGTGATCAATTATGTTACACGTGTTATAGGTACTAAATTGTCATGGAATTAAAAGTGTAGATACCATAAGTTAGATTTATAACTCAATGAGGGGCAGAGTTGTAAATATTAATAAACTGTTTTAATTCAGTTTATATAAAGGGTAGTGGTCCCCGAGATCTAGGTTAACTTGCATATCTCTTTTCCCCGTCTGAGAGTTGTGTGCCAAGAGAAAATCTATCATCTCGGAAGATCAAACCCTCTGAAAAAATCTCCATCAATGGATTCAGGTACGCTTCCGCAAATCTAGTATTTATTCTTAATGATTTGACATACATATCGATCTCGGGTTTATATTCGTATCGAATATATATATGTTTGGTTACTAACAAGTGGCATCAGAGACAGGTTATGTCGAATCATTGAGAATAAATTATATATTTCGGTGTGGTTTTAATTTCTATGTCGTTTATTCTTGTGCGATAAAGATCTCATAATTTTGTTTATCCGCATATATTAGGGTTTCATATTTCGTATATTCTGAAATTGTTTCGATAACCCTTATGTTGCGTGAGTAATCGGTAATTAACAATGGTGATTTCAATTGGAATATTCTTATTGGTCTTTGTTGAATTTGCAACTGGTTTCCAATTTGCGATTGGTACTGCATATTAAAGTTTCAATTGAAAGATTCTTCACGCAAAACAATTTATTAACATAGGATTCTAATACTTATAAATATATGGATTCAAGATATTATGCTTTGGTTGGAGAATAGTAATTTATTTCGAAATATGACAATACCCTTAATATTTTGCATTGCTTTTTGCTTTTAAGTATCGCATATATATTTTATTTAAAATATATATTTAATTCGGTTAAATCAAAATTTTAGTTTTGATCATTAGGTATTAAGATAAATCTTTAGAAACAAATAAATTCTTGTTTTGGCTATGTCTAATATTTTAGTAGGTTAATTGAAACACAATGTCACCAAAGTGACCGCTTCAAGAGATTAACTTATTTAAAATATCAAGATGTTTGTGTTTTGTAATTCATGCGTTTATTAATTGGCCCAAAGGAAAATTAATATTTGGCCGAATTTCAAATAACACCTGTGGTGATAAATGTGTGACAATTATAAGGTAATTTATGTGTGCAATATGTTAGTCCAAAGATTAACCTGTTGTTCAACATAGTTTATTGTCAATGTTTGATTGCTACAACGAGAGTACCGCTTACAGTTAATATTACTGTCCAAAGACTTGATATTAATGTTGTGTTTGGTATCTTGAGGGGAATTAGTCATTATTTTGAATTTATTTGTTTACTTATGAATTATTGGTGTGAGCATATTTATTTATTTATTATTCTTTTGTTCTATATTCAGCTAGTTCTTCTGCGCCACAATATCTCTGCTAATGTCAATTCAATACCCATGCTTAATGGGACGAATTTCAAGGAATGGAAAAGGCACTTATTGATAGTGCTTGGCTGTATGGACATAGACCTTGCGTTAAGGGAAGAACAACCTGCACCTCTCACTGCGGTAAGCACCCCTGATGCAAAAAGGGATTTTGAGAGGTGGGAACGTTCTAATCGCATGAGTCGATGATCATGAAACACAGCATTCGGAAACCTTTAGGGTGCAGAATCAAGAAATTATTCAAAGGCTAAGGATTTCCTTGACAATATTGAGCAACGTTTTGTTAAAAACGATAAGGTTGAGATGACATCACTTCTGAATTCTTTGATGTCCATGAAGTACAAGGGTCAAGGAAATATAAGGGAGTACATTATGGAAATGTCTCATATTGCTTCAAAACTTAAGGCACTTAAGATCGAGTTTTTTCTGATGATTTACTCGTCCTTATGGTTTTAGTATCGCTTCTGCATGCTTTAACCAATTTAAAATTAGTTATAATCACAAAGGGAGAAGTGGACTCTAAATGAGCTCATTTCTCATTGTGTTCAAGAGGAAGAAAGGTTGAAGCGTGAGAAAAACTGAAAGTGCTCATTTGTCTAGTGCCTCTAAAGACAAGGGCAAGAAAAGGAAATATCGAATGAAGAAGCTAAAGGTCCAAATCAAAAGAAACAAGAGAATGTTCCAAATAATTGTTTCTTTTGTGACAAGCCTAGACACATGAAGAAAGATTGTACCAAATATCACGCATGGCGTGCAAAGAAAGGTATGAATCTTACTTTGGTCTGTTCTGAGGTTAATTTAGCTTCAGTACCTAGAAACACTTGGTGGTTAGATTCTGGTGCTACTACTCACATAAGTGTTTCTATGCGCAGGTTGCCTGAGAGCTACCGAAAGCCAAGTGATGGTGAAAGAAACATCTTTGTGGGCGATGGAAAATCGGTGGAAGTGGAAGCAATTGGGCATTTTAGGTTGTTATTAGGAACTGGTTTTTATTTGGATTTGAAAGACACTTTTGTTGTTCCGTCTTTTAGGCGAAATTTAGTTTCAGTTTCTTTATTGGACAAATTTGGTTATTATTGTTCATTTGGAAACAATCAGTTTACTTTGTCTTTAAATTCAAGTATTGTTGGAACTGGTTATTTAAATTCTTATGACAACCTTTATTTGTTAGATACAATTGCATCCTATAATGAAACCTTGCATGTGGAATCACGTGGTACTAAGCGAAAATTAAATAAAGAAAATTCAGCATCATTATGGCATAAACGCTTAGGTCATATATCAAAGTGTAGGATTGAGCGTCTTGTGTCTAATGGTATTTTAGAGTCCCTTGACTTCACAGACTTTAATGTTTGTGTTGATTGCATCAAGGGAAAGCAGACCAAAACTAAGAGATTAGGTGCCAATCGTTCTACAGACGTCTTTGAATTAATTCATACTGATATTTGTGGGTCATTCCCTACGGCATCTTGGAATGGTCAACAATATTTCATAACATTCATAGACGATTACTCACGTTATGGGTACCTATATCTCATTCATGAAAAATCTCGATCTTTGGGCGTGTTCAAATCCTATAAAGCTAAAGTTGAGAATCAACTCAACAAAAGGATTAAAAAGGTTCGATCGATCGTGGTGGTGAGTACTACGGTAGATATGATGGATCGGGTGAACAGCGTTCGGGACCATTTGCAAAGTTCCTAGAGGAATGTGGTATTGTCCCACAAGACACCATGCTAGGATCACCTAGTATGAATGGTGTTCTTTGAGAGACGTAATAGGACTCTGAAAGATATGGTAAGAAGTATGATTGCTCATTCTACCTTACCCGAGTCACTCTGGGAGAAGCATTAAAGATAGCAGCGTACATTCTGAATAGAGTTCCCACTAAAGCAAAATGAAAAGACACCTTATGAGCTTTGGGTGGGTAGAAAGCCCACTCTAAAGCATTTTCACATTTGGGGATGTCCAATGAGGCAAGGCCTTATAGGCCACTTGAAAAGAAATTGGACTCCAAAACAAGTGGCAGGCTACTTTATTGGTTATTCGAGCGATCTAGGGGCTATAAATTTTATGATCCCATAATTAAGAATATTTTTGAGACAATTGCAATATTTTTTGAGGATGTTGAGTTTGGAGGGAGAAATAAGGTAAGAGACATTGTCTTTGAGGAGGAATTGAGTTTTAACTCAGTTCCTACTATCACTTTTGATGATGTTCAAGTTTCTATACCGATCATCAATCAAGAAGTGAATCCAGAACCTCAACAAGACAATGTCGAACAACTCCCTCTTATTCAGGATGAGGTAATTGTTCCAGAAGAGCAAACTCAGCAACCTCAAGAACATGTGTCATTAAGGAGATCCACGAGAGAAAGGAGAAATGCTATTCCGGATGATTATATTGTATTTCTCCAAGAAAATGAGGATGATAATGGAAGGATGGAAGATGATCCGATCAACTTTCATCAGGCCATGCAAAGTATTAACTCTCAAAAGTAGATTGATGCCATGCAAGAAGAGTATAAATCCATACAAGACAATAAAGTTTGGAAACTTATCCCATTACCTGAAGGTGCAAAACCAATTGGTTGTAAATGGATTTTTAAAACCAAGAGGGATGCAAATGGTAATGTGGAGAGGTATAAGGCACGTCTTGTAGCTAAAGGTTATACTCAAAAAGAAGGCATTGACTTTTCAGAGAATTTCTCTCCAGTTTCATCGAAAGACTCATTTAGGACAATCATGGCACTTGTAGCTCATTTTGATCTTGAGTTACATCAGATGGATGTTAAGACTGCGTTTCTCAATGGAGAAATTGAAGAAACAATTTATATGGTGCAACCAGAAAACTTTGAGTCGGGAGACCCAAAGAATATAGTTTGCAAATTAACAAAATCCATCTATGGACTCAAACAAGCTTCTCGTCAATGGTATCACAAATTTCATCAAGTAATTGTCTCGTTTGGTTTTGAGATAAATATTGTTGATGATTGCGTGTATCACAAGTTTAGTGGGAGTAAGTACATATTTTTGGTTTTATATGTCGATGACATTTTGCTTGCCACGAATGATATAGGCTTACTTGCACGAAACCAAGAGATTTCTATCTAAGCATTTTGAAATGAAAGATCTTGGGGACGCTTCTTTTGTTTTTTAGGAATTGGATACATCGAGATCGATCTCGGGTATTCTTGGATTGTCACAAAAGAACTATATCGATAAAGTACTTAAAAGGTTTGGCATGCAAAATAGTAAACCAATAGACACCCTCACACTAAAGGAGACAAGTTTTGTCTTGCCCAATGCCCTAAAAGTAATCTTGAAATTCAAGAAATGCATAAGATTCCTTATAAATCAGCTATTGGGAGTCTAATGTATGCTCGGATATGTACGCGTCCGGATATTGCGTACATTGTTGGGATGTTAGCGCGATACTCAAGCAACCCAGTATGGACCATTGGAAAGCACCAAGAGGGTTATGAGGTATCTTGAGAGAACAAAAGATTATATGCTCACATACAGAAAATCGATCATTTGGAGGTCGTAGGGTATACGGATTCTGATTTTGCTTGGTGCCAAGATAGCGTAAAATCTACATCAGGCTATATTTATCTGTTAGCTGGTGGAGCTATATCCTGGAAAAGTGCCAAATGCAGACACTTGTAGCTTCTTCCACTATGGCAAAGTGAGTTTGTAGCATGCTACGAGGCATCTAATCATGGAATATGGCTGCGAAATTTTGTCACCAAGGCTCACGTATTTTGGAGAATATAGAAAGACCACTTAAATTATTTTGTGACAATAAATCAGCGGTGTTGTATTCCAACAACAATAGGAGCTCGTCTAAGTCAAAGCACATTGACATAAAGTTCCTAGTTGTGAAAGAAAGAGTGCAAAATGGACAAATATCCATAGAACACATTGGGACAAACTCTATGATAGCGGATCCGCTCACAAAAGGTTTACCACCCAAGGTCTTTCATGAGCACAATGCTCATATGGGTGTTATATCATTTAAGGATATTATTGTTTGAGTGGGAGTTTGTTATTTGTTCACTTTATGTTTATGTTTATTTTCAGACATTTATGTATTTGGTTATTTTCTGATCAGAAATAAAGTATTCAGTTAATCCACTCTTTTCTTATTTGGATAAGGACCTCACTTATGTTTAAAGAGGACCAGTTGGAAATAGGCATGTTCGGTTCACATTTACATGTGATTTCCATGCTACACATCCATGATTGATCTATGTCATTTGATTATGTTTATATACGTGACCATTGATGGGTCCAGTCATGATTGATATGGCAAAGACCGCTTTGATCCTATATGAATATAATTGATGGACGAGATTGTTATAGAATACCTATTACATGATAGCAAATTTTTGAGCTCATAAGGTCGTACATTTGTCGTGGTAACATATGTTGCCCAAGTGGGAGATTGTTGGATTAAAATTCAATAATAGTGGGCACATATGTATAATGTACGTTGCTATTATAAAGTTTAACACGTAATTAAGTGATCAATTATGTTACACGTGTTATAGGTACTGAATTGTCATGGAATTAAAAGTGTAGATACCATAAGTTAGATTTATAACTCAATGAGGGGCAGAGTTGTAAATATTAATAAACTGTTTTAATTCAGTTTATATAAAGGGTAGTGGTCCCCGAGATCTAGGTTAACTTGCATATCTCTTTTCCCCGTCTGAGAGTTGTGTGCCAAGAGAAAATCTATCATCTCGGAAGATCAAACCCTCTGAAAAAATCTCCATCAATGGATTCAGGTACGCTTCCGCAAATCTAGTATTTATTCTTAATGATTTGACATACATATCGATCTAGGGTTTATATTCGTATCGAATATATATATGTTTGGTTACTAACAGATTTGACTTAGATATTACACACAGCACTGAGAACATAATTGCTATAGGGTCCCCTTCTGGTGACATGAGCTCTGGGTTTTTTTGTATATGTTCTAATTCTTTATCCTAAATTTTCTGCAATTGTGGGACAGGGTTTCTATCAAAATCAGATGGAAGAACGGATGGTTTTTGAATCCCATCACAAGGTAATGACATGTCTATTGATTTATGTTCACGGTAAAAATGAGATGGTCGTTGTTTTGAGTGGTTCACTCTTTCTAGTTTAAACGGAGAGCTGCGGTCTTCTCTCTTCTCTTTTGTTCGGTCTTCTTCACACATACCTCCACTAATCGAGACTCTCTGCCCAAATCAGAAAGGTTGAACCATTCAAAATCACTCCCATCACATTTTCATCATTAATAATTGGTGCGGCGAACTTGGATCGAACAATTTATAATTTACCACTCCTTGAATCATTTCTTCTTCCTTTGATGTTTTTGTTTTCATTTACTAGTTTTTACCTCGAGTTTTGTCTTTTTGATTGCTGCATATAACAATTGAACAAGACAAATTAATTTTTGGGAACCATTTCTTTGTCTGGACTTTACCATTTATTTCCTCAGATTACAGGAACCTTGTGCTTTCCTGTATTTATGATAATTTAAATATCTCATGTCATGTCATTGTGTTTGCTGAGATGTTTCTCCGATTTTTCTAAACTTTGTTCCGATCTTTTATCTTGACCGAGTCTGTTCTAATTGTCAACCAAATAACTTCACAAGAAATTAATCGAATTTCTTAGTCGTAGACTAATCCTTTCCATACCCAATAGCCATTATCAACCAAACTTTCTTTCTATCCAAACAAAACAGCCCTTTCAACCGAATCATCAACACGTTTGTTTGTTCTGTTAAAAGTTTTTTTTTGGGGGAAAGTGAATAATTTTAGCGAGTTGCACCCATTTTCAAGGGTAAAACATTTTATAGGTCACTCAATTATTAGTAGGATTATAAAAGAGTCATTAATTACTAAAATCCATCACATGGTAACATGTTTGTTACATTTGATAAACAGAGTGACATGCTTGTAATTTTTTAAAATTTAGTGACTTATTTATAGATTTACTAATAACCAAGTGACCTATTCTACAAATTAAACCTTTTACAAAAAAAACCAATAAAAAAACGAAACCAGATGGAAGTAACAGTAATCCCAAATTTCAATCAAACTCTCTAGACGTTGCATGGAAAAGGTTTTAAACAAACGACCCCACTGTTAATAGAAAAATCTCAATTCTACGCGGCGTATCCATTTATAGTTTCTGAGGTTCACTCGGTTTCTCCCCTTGATTTTTTTTATATATAAAGAGTCTATTTTTTTTAAGTCGGTCAAAACACAAATTCTCATCTCAAAAACATCAATCTTCTCCTTTGCTTGTTCGTTTTTGTCTTATTTTGTTACTGTTATTGTTACTAGCATAAATCCATGTCGGTTTCGGGTATCCACGGCCATAATCTTGAAGTTACAGGTATGTGAAGTTTCTTAAAATTGAATTTGTTTTACTTTATATTGGGTGATTTGTGACTTTTGTATTTGTTTTAATGTTGGGTTTCTTTTGTTTTTATCGATCGAAGTTGTTGGATGCAACAAATTGAAAGATACTGAGTGGATTTCAAGGCAAGATCCTTATGTTTGTCTTGAATATGGCAGCACCAAGTACCGTACAAGAACTTGCACCGGTAATAGCTAATTATCTCTTTCAGCATATAAATAATTTGTCCCTTTAGGGTTTATGATATGGGATTTGGGATCTAAGTCAAATTTTAACATATGGGCTTTGATTTATGATTTGAGTTCTTTTAGATGGAGGCAAAGCGCCTGTGTTCCAAGAGAGATTCACTTTCACTTTGATTGAAGGGCTTAGAGAAATCAATGTTGTGGTTTGGAACAGCAATACTTTGACTTTTGATGATTTTATTGGCAGTGGAAAGTAAGAAACTAAGAAATTAAGAATTCAAATTGTTTACTTTTTTGCTTTTTGAAAAGATGCGTTCTTATTGTTTTTTGAATCTAAAGTTTGTTCTTTTGTTGGGTTTTTTGGTTTACAGGGTTCAATTGAATAAGGTTCTTTCCCAGGGTTTTGATGATGCTCCTTGGCCACTCCAGACTAAAACCGGCAGGTAAACAAATTGAAATCGAGTGATGGCTTTTAGCATGTATTAGAATAAGATTGTGCTTCGACGAACAATCTAATGGCACTCAAGATCGTTGTTTTGTGCAATCAATATTTCCTTAAGCTCATAAATTTGATTGTCAATCACTTTGAATGGTTAGCGATATCGGCTATGAAACCCTGTTTCTAGTTTGTCTGAATCTCTTCTACAGCTTACAATTGCATATAATGTTTTATTGTAGCGTCTTTTATGTTATAGTTGCTGTTGTAAAGTTAAACAATTGCTTTCTATTTTCTGTATACTTTATTTTTACTCTTAAACAATTCATGGGGAAGAGAATCGGTTCTCGTAGTCATGTATCCATATGTGGCAGTTGCCCTCGAACAGAAAGATATTTCTTAATATAGCATCTTTTTGGTTTGCGGTCATTTGTAAGACGGCATAATTTAGGCTTTGACAATTTAATTGGTTGGTTATAACTTCAAGCTATGTTCTGCTTGACTTTTCGAGGCTTAATTAATTTTCAGTTTCAAGCTCAGTTATCAAGTTATCTAATTTGTTTGTCATGAAAACATGAAGCTAGGTTTAGCAAGTAACCAAATAAATCGAATTTTGTTTCGACTTTTAACTAGCCAAGTTAAGTTCATATCATATTCCCTGCTTCCAGATTGCGAAAACCATTTCTGGTTGTTCTTTATTGCAATCTTTTGTCATCTATTGTCTCTTACTCTTTCCAAATTTGCAGATATGCTGGAGAAGTTCGGCTCATAATGCATTACGCAAACACCAAGGTAAGTCCAATCTATTGTATGTACTTTAATTTACCATCCTCTTTAACATTATTCAAACAAGTGGGAACTAAATGGTTATTCGAATTGTTGCAGCACCAAGCCTCAACATATGCTCATACAGCACCACCATACGCAGCTCCTCCTCCCCAAGTCCCTCAATATTCCATACCTCCAACTTATTCAGCTTCTTATCCGCCTCCAGCTACAACATATCCGACTCCATCATTGTATCCATCATATCCTTATTTCGCATATACTCCACCTTCCGCATACCCTCCTCCGCCTTCCGCATACCCTCCACCGTCGGCTCCTTCATCGTATCCCCTGTCAACATATCCGCCATCTTCATCGTATCCCCTGTCAACATATCCACCACCCCCATCCTATCATCCACCAGGTAACTTCATACATTTTATATCTTTCGAAGTTAATATTTACATGTCAAATATAGTACCGAAGTTTGGCTCTGTTCCACTTTTCAAACAGGGCCTTTTCCAGGTCTTTATCCACCACCGCCGTACTAAAACACTTGACAAGGAGACGGACAGACAAACTCGAAGTTATTTATGTTGGAAACTCTGTGGACGGGGTTGGAATTATGTTCGGAACTCTTTGAAAACAATAACTTAGAACACTGATAGCCTTTGTATAATTTAAACTGCTTATAATTTCGGTTTGTGGAATACTTTCGGGTATTTTTATGGTTCATTTCTTGTTGGACACTATGTTCTAGTAGATCTACAGCACCACCATCCTTTGTGAATTGGACCGTTTATTAGACCCAAACTTCGAAGAATTGAACAGTATTTTAGACTGCTTGAAAAAAAACATTCTGTTTTTAAAAAATGAGATTGAAAAAGAATTAAGATTCGTTGTAAATATGGGCATGGCTTTAACTCTAACATTCAATACTAAGCTCGGAGCTATTTTTGGAGAAAAAAAGGAAAACCCAAACAATATTTTGGGTTTTGGGGCATCTTAGGGAATATACGAGAATTTACGATAAAATTTGCAGTACAAGGAGAAGTCGTCATCTGCAGGTGGCGACTTGGGTAAAGACGCTATCTGCAGGTGGCGACTTCCTTTTAATTTTGTTTTGAATCGATAAGAAATTAATATTTATTATAAGTTAAGGGGAAGTCACTACCTGCAAATGACGTTTTTAGGTGGCGACTTTACCATGCACTGTAATTTTTATCTTATATCTCAAAATATATCTCAACGCACTCCATAACCTAAAATATTGTTTGGGTTTGTATTATTTGCCAAAATTTACCCTACTTAACTTTATATTTCATTTTATAATATATTGCGTAATTTATTTCATATAAAAACGGAACACAAGTTTTATGTTTAAAAATAATAATAAAAGAAAGTATGTATTGTTATAAATATATGCTATTTGTGGATTTTTTCGTAATTAAAATTATGAGTACTTGATTAAAGATTAATCTGAATAGCACTTGATTGGGGAGGGTGGACGTGGAAGTTGGAACAAGTGTAAAGTGTAAGCATCTCAAGTACGGAGGGAGCATCTATTACCGACAGTTTCCGTGTGGGCCTTTCTGTTTACGTTTTCACAACAACAGCAACTAAAAGTGGTTCCTTTACTTTTACTGACATTTCTTGCTCATCCTTTGATGTTTGAAAATCAATCTTTCTTAACTCCGTGGGTAGTGGTCAGCATTAATCGAGTGACTCAACAAATTTTGAATTAGTGGTGTCGATATGTGTTATTTTATAATTTAAATTTTATTTAAATTTTTTTTAGTTAAGTTTATAAAATTATGAGCTGAATTTTTTTGCATCGAGTCGAATAATCAAGTTTTTCTTAAGTCGAGTAGAGTTTTGCTTACCCTTACATATGAATAATTTTAATAACAACCAATAATGTCGCTAAAATTGTTTTCTATATAGTAGCTAAATTATTTTGACTCTCTTGTACCCCTAAGTAAAAAGATATTACGTGTTTATACATATTTGAAAATATATTGTTTTAAATATTGCAATGAAAATTATCAATCGACTCACTAAATTATTTTGATTCTTAGACTACCATATGATTGAGGTTAGCAATTTGGTAAAATTTTGGGTTAAAAAAAGCTTGGGATTAGTCTTTGGTGCTAATCAGGTTCATTATAGGGGTTACCTTTCTAATCTAATTAACTTCGTTCATAACATCATGATTTGAATATCTTATTTTACTTAAAGAATCTAAAATTCCATCCTACTATACCAACATTATTAATATCACACGTATGTTGATCTCACGTCGTTTAAATAATAAATTGAAATCCTTTAATTAGCAAAATTTCAACTTAAATGAAATCCAATTTCACTAAAACGAAATAAATGGTACGACTTTTGGACAAATTTACTGGTCGGCCCACTGTTGAAGGTGCTCCATTTTCATCCACTACCCCATCTTCATGATTATTCATCCACTTCGATTCTCTTTTTAAACTTAAACTCATTGCTCAATTATTTTTATTAAGAAGTAGCAAAATTTGAATTATTCGACTCAAAATAATGTAAAAATACCTTACTCGTTTTAACTCGATTCTTAATTTCATAAATTGAACTGGATTCGACTCGCAAAAATTTTTAAATAAAGTTTGAGTTATAAAATAGAAATTCAAATAACTCGAATAACTTGGAATTTTTATTAATTAATTGACCAATTTTAAAGTTTGAGTTGAATTTGTCAATTCTGATTGATATATTATGTATATCACATTTGAGAATATAAAGAAATATATATATATGTATATCGTATATGAATATAAAAATTTGTTTTAATTGGAATCGATATGTATTATAACATTATAAATAATTAAAATTAAATTTGTACAAAAACTCGAAAACTCGACCCGATTCAAAAATATTTCAAATAAAGTATGAATAGTAAAATATGACTTATAAACTCGAAAAACTCTAATTTTTTTTACTCGACTCGATTGAACGTCCAACCCTAATTTTATAGTATTTTATAATATACTTTTAATTTGTTATAAACTTTATTCTTTATATTTTTAATGGAAAAAATATGAAATATAAAAAGTAAAGAAAAAGAGGCAAATATGGTTGTGATTACCAAACAAAAGGACCACCGATTAAACATATAGATTTCCAACTTTAAAACATGACAGCTTAGTTTGGTCATTAATTTAACGTTTGTTTGGATTTTAATTAGAGTTTGTTAGAATAGTGATGCCAACCCTATCAAGTTTTAATCATTTACTTTTTGGAATCATGCAACTAATCCTTATCTAATACAACAACTAATTCTTATAAAAATAATTGATTAACAGTAAATTAAATATGCGAAGGGAATATAAAATAATTAATAAACAAAATGCCCATGTTTATCCAACTTTTTATATCGTTGCACGTCATTTGGTTTGGTAACAAGGTTGGAGTCTTTGAACTTTTGAGGTTTTAGATTTAAATTTTATTACGCGTGAGTTGTTATTTCATATATTCTTTGGGTATAATTGTTTGTGTTTAATTATTGGTCGATTAATGTTAATCGAGTATTATAGAGACTTATTATGAAATTGACTCTCATAACTCAATTTGTTTCATTTATAATGTTAGAATTTAAAATTCTCGACTTTACTTAAGAAATCTGTACATTTCTATCGGTATTATTTAGGTTGTATTTTTTAATGGTCAATTCTTATAAAAACTATTGAGATGTTTCTTATTTGTAATTACGGTAGCAATTATTGTCAAAGGAAAAAAAAGACTACCAACAGCTTTAAGTTAATGACACGTGTCCTTAAAATATAAAAAAAATAAAAAACGAAATAAAATGACATGGTCGTCATTTTAAAACTGCTTTTGAAATTATATTTTTTTCTAACGAGCGTTGTATAAGATAATAATACTTATATGAACTCGTAAAGTAGTTATAGTGATAAAAGGTGATGTATTTTATTTAAATGATTCGGGTTTGAGTATTATATATGCACTGCGTGTGCGTTATTAAAGGGCTAATAAAATTAAACATGAACTACCTTGTAATCACACATGAATAATAATTTATAGGATGGAAAATTGATGCATTGGCGATATATAATTATGTGCGCCGTAATATTAATCTTAAATTAAAAAAATTATGCTTAAATGTACTCAAATCTATGATCTTCTAAATATATTTTTTAATAGTTTTAACATGATTATAAGGTGGTAATATTTGTTGATATTTTTAACTATTTGATAAAATATACAGTTTACAGACAAAGTTAATTGAATTCGGAGAACATAAACTCTATTTTATTGAGATCAATCGCTATATTTACAATCTCTTAAATATTAGAACAACAACGATATCCTCTAAACTAATGCTTAATCGACAATTTTCTGAACATTTCATATCACTCTCATTGTTTTTATTGACGATATAACTCAAATTCAGTTCACTAGAAAGAAAATCATTATATACCGCTGAAAATCATTCTTTAAATTGTTATCTATAATACTTTTAAACATCATTGCAAATAAATATAATTATAATAAATTTATAACACAAGATATTTGGTGAATCAAAATATATGAATTTATACATATATTAAGTTTGGAGGGGTGGGTGGGTGGGTATTAGTATTATTAATATTAATATTAATATTATGAGTGGTGTCCCACCATATACATAGCTTTCAAAGCACTACCCTCCATTCAAACTCCTTTAAGTTTGCATCACCCTCTATTCATGTCATTCACCAGCTTCCAAAAAAAACCCCTAAATTCTGTTTAAAATCATACCCTTTCTTTCATCATGTTCAATTTCTTCTATTTTCTTCTTCTTCTTCTTCATCTTCATCTTCTTCAAGCTCAAGCCTTGACTTTTCCAAGTGATGTTTCAGCTCTCAAAGCTTTTAAATCCTCAATCAAACCAAGCTCAATCCCTTCATGGTCTTGTCTCGCTTCATGGGACTTCGCCGCCGACCCTTGCGCCGTCCCCCGCCGCACCCACTTCATCTGCGGTGTTTCTTGCTCGCCGGACGCCACTCGTGTCACCCAAATCACCCTTGATCCCGTCGGTTATTCCGGTCAGCTGACCCCACTCATTTCCCGACTCACCCAACTCACCACTCTCGATCTTTCCGATAACTACTTCTTTGGCCCGATACCTTCTTCCATTTCTTCTCTGCGTAATCTTCAAACTGTGACTCTGAAATCCAACTCATTCTCAGGTTCAATTCCTGACTCAGTCACGACGTTGAAATCGCTTGAATCGTTGGACCTTTCTCATAATTCTGTGTCCGGGAATTTGCCGAAGAATCTTAACTCGCTTTCGAGTTTGAGGAGACTCGACCTGAGTTACAACAAACTCACTGGGTTTCTCCCCAAGCTGCCGTTTAACTTATTGGAGCTTGCTTTAAGGGGGAATTCTTTATCTGGGTACATCACGAAATCCGTTTTCGACGGGTTGACGCAGTTGGAAGTCATTGAACTCAGCGTCAACTCGTTCTCGGGTACACTCGGAGCATGGTTCTTTCTCTTACCCTCGTTGCAACAGGTCGATTTAGCGAATAACAGCCTCACAGGTGTGGAGATCTCGAAGCCCGCCGGCGGTAAAAGCGATCTCGTCGCCGTTAACCTCGGGTTCAACAAGATCGAGGGGAACGTTCCCACGAATTTCGCGGACTATCCGATGTTGTCGTCCCTGTCGTTGCGTTACAACCGATTACGTGGCGCGATCCCATTGGGTTACAGCAAGAAGAAGACCTTGAGGCGGTTGTTTCTGGACGGGAATTTCTTGATCGGGAAACCTCCGGCGGAGTTTTTCGCCGGCGATACGGCTGTTACCGGTAGCCTGGGGGATAATTGTCTACGGGGATGTCCAGGCAATTCTGAGCTGTGCAGTCCGCGGCAAAAATCTTACGCAATTTGCAAGCAAGCTTATGGTGGGAAACTAAGGTCTTAGAGTCAAGATTTGTCAGTCAAATGTTTTTCAATTTTTTTAAAAAAATAATATAATTAAAATTTGTAATAATTAATAATGTGCAATTTATTATGTAAAATACTAGTAGTTAAAATTGTTCGTTTTGCTGGTGATTTTGATCCCTTCAGTGTCAAGGTAAAGCTAGGTTTATGCCCCCATGAGTATTTTTTTATTTGTTTAATAAATAAATGCAATAATATTATTATTTTTAATTACAAAATAAGAATTTAATAATTTGAGGATTTATAATTATTAATATAAAAACAATACTCTATTTGAGTAACAAAAAGTAAAAATATTTGAGGCTCAAATTTACATATGATATTAACGAACAAATGCTTTTTGCCAATAAGTTTTTTGTTTTAGTGATGAAGTTGAGGTTTGTGAACATTATCCGAGTATAATTTAATTTTCAAGTTTAATTATATGTTATAATGTTTGATTTATGGTTACATGAGTAAAGTTAGAATACTGGCATTTCTTTTATGTATGGTGTGACCTCATTGCCGTGTATGTTTATTTTTCTTAATTTTTTGATAATGTACGTTCACTTTGCAGACAAATTGTTTAAACTTAAATCTCTTAAAGATAATAACATTATATTTTTCACTTGAATCACTCATAATATCGTAAAATACTAATATCCAAATCTATTCCAAGAGAAATTTGTCATTGTTTAGTGAAATTATTATTTTCTACAATCTAATAATAGTCCAAAAAATAATAAATATATGTTTTGTTATTTATGTTTTAAGGTTAATTAAACCATTAAAGACACGTATTATTGATTAAAGGGTAATTTTTTATACATATATTGTGTTAAAAAATACAATATATATATTTATTATTTAAAAATTAATATCTAAAACTCTAATTTTAAAACCTAAAATTTAAAATACAAATCCTAAATTATAAACCCTACGAATCTTTAACTCCTAAACATAAAAGCTTGTATAATATAAAGACTAGACGAGTGTATTGAATAATTTTACTTAATTAAAATTGTTTGCGAAAAATGTCCCAAGAACCAATATATCGAATTATTATTTAATTCAATGTTTAAAACATATTTTGTTTAAAGTAATTTTCTTAAAAAGAAAAGTCGTTAAAAACAGTTGACCTCGGTGTCGGTAGCACAGTGTCTTGAGTCCGTTATTGTCCATTAATTTGACAAATTACCAAATTTTTGTGTGGCTCTTGGGATTTCTTTCGACTCAACCACACCACAAAGTTGCTACAAAAGACGTACTATTATTGGCATTAAAGAAGAGACAATATTTTATTTTTTTAATTAATTCTTTTTCATTTGAGAAATGGTTCCTTTTTTATAAGTGTAAAATTGGGTTTTACATACATCTATAAATCTTTATATCCTTCGTATTTGGAAAAATATTTTATACATTGACTGTGAAAAATTTATTTTCTACAACCACCTAATTTTTAGGAGTTAAAGGTCAAAGTTTAGGGTCTTAATATTTGCGGTTAGATTTTAATATGAGAAAGATCATCTCTCCGACGCTCATGTATTAAAATGTAAAACACATGTACTTTAAAGCAAACAGAACACGAACACGACAAATATACATGATTTAGTACATTTATTTTACTTGACTAATACCCTAATGCTTGCCAAATTCATAAGTTGAAACTCTCAGACCTAACGCTTCAAGCACCATATATGGCAAATCCAATCCAATTCAGAGGACCAAGTTGAAGCTAAAAAGATCAACATGGACACGAAGAAGGGACGGAACAGCGCCGACAACATAATAAAGCCTCGAGATCAGGTGCTTTTATAGATTACCCCATTTTCAGATTCGAGCAGGCACCAGTAGACAAAAGAAGGGAAGGAGCATGGCAAACAGAATCAAGTTTGGCGAATCACATTGAAAGCTAAAAGTTCAACATCGACTCAAAGAAGCAATCAGAACAACGATAACGACGACATAGTGAAGCTACATTTATTTTACTAGACTAATACCTAAATACCCTAATCTAGTCCGGTGGTCCAAATTGAAGCTAAAAAGCCAACATCGACTAAAAGAAGCAAATGGAAAACCAACAAAGACGACGACGACATAGGTACTCTGAGAGATTACCCAGTTTTCAAATTCGAGCAAGCACCATAGCCAGAAGGAAAGAGTATGGCAACCATAATCGAGTCAAGCTCAACATCAAATCCAAGAAACAAATAGAACAGCAATGATGACGACAACAACATAATGAAGCCTCAGGATTTAGTTACTTTCAAAGATTACCCTGTTTTTGGAGATCAGCAAGGGGAAGATTGCGACGGGGGAACATTGAACTTGGTAAGAAATGCATCGGCCAACATGTGCCCCAGAGTAACCTCAGCCTCGGTCGTCAAGTGAAGATTGTCCTCCTTCAAAGGCAACCCTTTGGCATCCACGCATGCTACATTCGGCAGATCGATCCCCAGCTGTGCTTCTCTCACTTTCTCCATGTATCCACCCCCGATGCAATCGCAACCTGCAAATTATTCTCCACATTGCAAGTATTACACTATAATAACCAACACTAAAATTCACAGTAATTCAGGATTAAATTAAATGTATGGAATCTAATAGAGCTTAAACTTGATGGTCCATATTGGAGTAGTCTGAATATATGTTGTTTGGACTATTCATTTTTCTTATAGTTCTAATCATACATGTGTCAAATATATACTCGTGTCGGACACTCACACTCGAGCTAAGTAACATTTAAAGTTAAAATTGAATGAATCAAACCTGAATGATCGGAAGTGAAGGCAAGCCAAGATCCTCACGCACATTATGAATCAACCTCTCCATGTTTCCCTTGTACTCTTCAGCGTCATGATGCGACGACGTATCGCTCTCCCCTTGGTACCAAAGCAAAGCCTTGATTTCTCCTTTAGTCTTCAAACTCTCTTTACTTCTCTTAAGCATATTCTCATACAGTTGCTGCCCACGATCCCACTCCTTGATGGCTGTTCCACGGACGGCGCAAGGAACCAGACCCAGGCACCCGCCACCCAGATGATCCCTCACCGCGTTGGCGAACGACATCCCGGGCCCCACTCCGCAGACCTTGGGGGTGTCGATGTCGTGGTGGAGCGGCTCCAGCGCGGGCTCCCAGTTGAGGGTGGCGCTGAGGCGGAGGATGGAAGGGTGCAGTTGACATTCCGGTGGGACGACGCCGTCCCACTGGCTGTCGTTGAGGTGGGGGTGCTTGAATTGTCCACCTCGGCCGGCCATGTTGCTTTGGCCTGAGAGGATGAAGATGTGCTTGGGTGTTTGGGGGAATTGAGCTTGTTCTGCAACCGGGATGTTTGTCTCCTTGTCCATGATGATCTGGGATTTGTTGGATTTGTTTTGGATGATCGTTATTACATCAAAAGAATTTGGTTTGGTTGGGAAATCGAAGCTAAATAATGATCCAGATGTGAAGTTCGTTTGGGTAAACTACATAAATGGTGACTTTTATTTTATAGGTATTCATTTCTAGTCACCAAATTTAAACACTAACGTTTTGGTCATTTACGCTATCAATTTATAACATTTTAATTACTAAGATGTTAAATGTGATTAGTTTTATCTTGTAAAACGTTAGTAAAAGAGCTTAATTTTAAAGTGACTTTTGAACTTTAGATTAAATATCAAATTAACATTTAAATTTTAGATACAATATCAGTTTAACCCATGAATCCGATTAACGCTCACCATCCTCTTCGATCTGTGTCGAACATCACCGGGGATGTCTGTTAGATTCTAAAATTTTTAGTTCACTCGTTTTGAACATCCTAAAGTAAATTTGATATATGTTTTATTGAAAAATGACAGCAACTCCACAAATCTATTTTAAAATCCTTTAACATAATTTATATTTTGATTTTTAACTTACGATCTCAACTGAAAAAACCACAAAACGAATTTGGGAAAAATTAACAAAAAGGAATCCCACAAATTTATCCTCAAATTCTTGCGATTTACTCACTTCCCATCACATCAACTACTGTTTCCATGTCAGTAACTTCCATAACTGTACGCGTCAAATCAGGAAACTGCCGCAGTGAAATTTCTATATTTATCCCCTCGAGGATTTATTGGGAATCTAAAAAAACAGTCTTTGCCTACGTGGCAAACCGGAAACGTTATATAGCTGACTAGCTGTATTAGCTTTCAACCGACTATTGGTCAATAACAGTTCAATTAACGCTTATTACCTGTATTGCCATATGTTACCCTTACCCTCCCGTTTAAAAACCTTTCCTTTTCTCTTCATTTGCAAATACAATTAAAGGCTCCGGCGTCGGCGCCTCTCAGAAAAAATAACAGACGAAAATCGCCGCCGGAATTTCGATACACTGTTTCTTATGGATCGAGATGTTGATCGCGTCCGTGGACCATGGAGCCCCGAGGAGGATGAATCGTTGCGAAAGTTGGTGCAACGGTATGGTGCTAGAAATTGGTCGGTGATCTCCACGTGGATCCCTGGTCGATCGGGGAAATCATGCCGTCTGCGGTGGTGCAATCAGCTTTCGCCGGAAGTGGAAAACCGATCCTTCGCGGCGGAGGAAGACGTGATCATAAGGAAAGCGCACGCCTTGTACGGGAACAAATGGGCCACCATCGCGAGGTTCCTTAACGGGCGTACGAACAACGCCGTTAAAAACCATTGGAACTCGACCTTAAAGCGTAAATTGGCGATGGATGATCCCGATTCACAAAGAGAACCAGAGAAAAAATCGGCTAAATCACTGAGAAAGCCCAGTAGTAACAACAACAATAATAATCCCGGGAGTCCGTCGTGTTCCGACGTAAGCGATTTAGAACTCGGCTTCGCGGCCAATGAGTCGATCCAGTACTCCGGCGTTTCTACTGAGCTTACTCTTGGACGTTCTTGGAACGAATCTTTCGAGTTGAACAACAATAACTCGTCAAAGGACAGTGACATGAAATTATCAACAGAAAAGCAGGAGAGTGAGTCGGCGCTTTCACCGGAGATATTGGCGGCGATGATTAGGAAAGAAGTGAAGGATTACATGGAAGAGTTTGGATTCAAAAGTGAAAGTGCGCGGAATGCTGGCGTTAAGAGAATTGGGATTGGAAAATTTGAATGATCATTTGAATCGATAGTAAAAAAAAACGGTTTGTTTCTCATTTTGAACCTATAAATAGTAGGGTGTGCATTATTCGGTTTTAATCGAATTAATCGACCAAACCGAATTTTTTTCCGGTTAATTCGGTCGGTTAATTTTAGGTAAATTCGATTAATGGTTAATTTTTTTTTGGAAAAAATCGGTTATCGGTTAATTCGGTTCGAAATCGGTTAATTAACCGAAATTATTATATATTAAATATTATAAATATTACATATATTTATTTTTGGTCATTTAACTTTTAAAAATTATAAAATGATCATTAAATTTTTTGATATATTATAAAATATTCATTAAACTTTTATCAAATTAGTATAAAATGAAAGTTTAGGGACTAAAAAGGTCGTTTCATCATAATTTAGTGACCAATTTTGTAATTTATCCAAAATTTTATTAAAAATTCAGTTAATTCGAAAACCGACCGAATTAACCGAAATAATTTTGGTTCGGTTAATGGTTAAAGTTCTAAAAATTTCGGTTAATTAAGTTATGGCTAATTCGGTTCGGCTATCGATCAAATTAACCGAATGCACACCCCTAATAAATAGTCGAAATAGGTTGTAATATCTGATCAGATAAATCTAATTGAATTTACTATTTGGCCACGGATGTGATTTTTCAAAGGGGCAGATGACAAGTTTTTAAATTTCATAGTATAATTTTTTTTAATAGCATGCGATTATAATATACTATTAAATTATAGTCGCAATACAACTTAATAAAAGGTATTATAATAATTTTAAGGTTTTGAAAATATAGTAATTTTGTATTAAATAATTTTTTCCATATATTGTTATTTAATATTTAAAAAATAACATTTTAATAATTTTACAATCTAATTGATATCTGATGAACCTATGACATTAACTCAATTAGGGGTTTAATGTTAATATATGGGATTTGTATTATTTTTTATGGTACGATGTATTTTTGATTATTTCTTTTATCGTGTCGTTTTTTTTTATCATTTTTTAATATTTATATATGAACCCACAACGAACAATAACTTTAATATAGAGATATACTATTTGGTTGAGTGACAAAAATATTAATATTGTCACATTCTGTATGAATTCGAATGTCACATATTATATGAGTTTGAATCTCGACATCTACCTGAAAAATATAATATTTTTCTATTTAATAAAAAAACTTCTATATATGAATCCAAATGTTATCCAAATTTACCACATATAAATCTGTAAAAGAGAATCGAATGCCCAAATTCACCGTTTGAATATCCCTAATTATAAGCGGGAGAATGACCTTTCATGGTCGAATTAATTGTTTCGGGTTAGAACTTAGAAAGCATACATATGTTTCTTCCTTCGGTCATTATTGTTGAAAGATAAATGATTATATGGTGAGGATTTTGATGTTTTTTTAAAAATAAACTCTATATTTAAAATAGGATTGTGCATTTTAGATGGGATATAATTCGAAAAAAATTGAAAATTCAAATTTTTTATTGTCAAAATAATAATTTGTATTAAATATTTTTTTTATATATGTACTTTACCCTATTTTTTTGAATTTTTGAATAATCTTAAACTTAAATAGTATGTTCTGTATCCAATCCGGTTATCCAGTTTTTTTAGATATCGGTTCAAATTATTCAAAAATAAAAAACATACTAGATATTTAAAATTTTAAATTGAATCATCGGATAAACAGATCAAATTTTGTGCACAACCTTTATCTTCCGTTTAAAGCTTGACTTTAGTCTCTAAATATAATCAAGACACGTAAAAGAATATAGATAGTTTAGAAAAAAAAATCAAATAATACAATATACAAATAAATAGATGACCGAAAAAATAGATATTAATATAAATTTATTGAGATAAATATAAAATGCCTGAAATGGCGTTATTTACTACTAGTATGAAAGTAAAAAATATTGGAAATATATAATATAATATGTTTTAAGATATATTTATTCAAAAAAATATAATGTAATATTCCTGAGCTTGGCAGTTTCAATCGAAATAGGATACATGTAACATATAAAAGTTACTGGAGTAATTCTCTTTCTCTCTCGCTTTTCTTGATTTTTAAGCAATCTTTCTCTCATACAAGCTTTTCTTGATATTCAAGCAATGGCAGGAAACACTAATAACCAAATTAACGAGCAAAATTCCCCGACCTCTGTGACTTATGACATCACTGCGGTGCAAGGTCGGGAAATCTTTTCAATGGCGGAAGGTGTTGATAATCAAAACATCATGCAAGTTCTTTCTATTGCTCTGAACATTGACATCGTTGCTCCCAGAAGTGATAAAATCGCTTCCACCGACGAAGGTTGTTTAATGCCGGTTGGGTATCGGTTTGTCCCTACCGACGCGGAGTTAATTGAGAGTTACTTGATGAAGAAGGTTAATAATAAACCCTTACCTCTTAATGACAACATTCAAGAGGCTAATTTTTATGGCAGTGATCCATCACAACTAATTCGTAAGTTAATTAAATCACAACTCAAATATTTGTTTTTATTTTTGTATATTTTTTTATGGTGTCGTTTTCATTAAAAAATCAATTCTATTTTTACGATCCGTATTATGTTCATATTATTTTTTCGCGTTGTTGTCGAATTTAATTAATGGATATAAAAAAGTGACTATAATTGATGGAAAAATATTTTGCGATTGCGACAGAACAATACAAACAGAGTGACGGAGTGAGATTTTCTCACATCGAGGAATAGAAAGTATTCAAAAGGAGGGAGGCTGAATCGTGCGACGAAAAACGGTGTCGGCTACTGAAAATCAACCGGAGAGAAAAAGTCAGTTGTCCGTAACGGTGATGCAGAGATCATCGGCTACAAAAGGAACCTTGATTTTCATGAAGGCCGGTATCCCGACGGGAAAAGAACTAAATGGAAAATGCATGAATACAATGTTAAAGATAGCTGCATTGAATCCGAAATAAAACCCCGTGATCATAAGAAGGTAAAATCTCTCTACTTTAATTTTAAATGCATCTCTTGTAGTTTAATTCATGAATAATGTGACTTTGTATTGCAGCTTGAAAACTGGGCACTATGCAAAATGTACGTGACCAGAAATAAGAAGGATGGAACCAATAATGTGCTTGAAGATGAAGATCATAATTCAGACGCTTCTCATTCTCGGCAATCTGTTAACGGAGCATTTGTTGGATTAAAATTCAATAATAGTGGGCACATATGTATAATGTACGTTGCTATTATAAAGTTTAACACGTAATTAAGTGACCAATTATGTTACACGTGTTATAGGTACTAAATTGTCATGGAATTAAAAGTGTAGATACCATAAGTTAGATTTATAACTCAATGAGGGGTAGAGTTGTAAATATTAATAAACTGTTTTAATTCAGTTTATATAAAGGGTAGTGGTCCCCGAGATATAGGTTAACTTGCATATCTCTTTTCCCCGTTTGAGAGTTGTGTGCCAAGAGGTAATCTATCATCTTGGAAGATCAAACCCTCTGAAAAATCTCCATCAATGGATTCAGGTACGCTTCCGCAAATCTAGTATTTATTCTTAATGATTTGACATATATATAGATCTTGGGTTTAGATTTCATATCTGTTATGGTTTGGTTCTAACAAGTGGCATCAGAGACACGTTATGTCGAATCATTAAGAATCGATTAATTTTATATGGATAATCATAATCGTAATTTTTTTTATTGCCGCATCACTTTGGATTGCTTTTCCTTTGGGTTCAATTCTATTGTATATATTTTGTTTATGAATATTGATTCTCCTTCACTGTTTTTTGATTTATAATTCACGATTTTTCATCATTGTTTTTCGTGGGTTTCATTATTAATCGGCAATTAAAAAAAATTCACTTTGGAATATTATATTATTTGACATATGTTTTATGTGCGATAACCCTAATGGATTAATGTTTAATCTATTGAATTTAGGTTTTCATGATTATGAATATGCATGCACTATATCAAGACTTTGAGGAATTCATTAGTTACAGTGAACAACTTTTGAATATCAACTTACCTTTAATTTTTTATATTGTTTTTTGTTTGTGGATTCAATAATTACATATCTAGTTTACTATTATGATATGTATTTGATTTAAAATATATATTCAATTTGATTGGATAAAAAAAAATTAGTTTTGATCATTAGGTATTAAGATAAATATTGGAAACAGATAAATTCATGTTTTAGCTATGTCTAATATTTTAGTCGGTTAATTGAAACACAATGTCACCAAAGTGACCGCTTCTGCGTAGATTAACTTATTTAAAATATCAAGATGTTTGTGTTTTTGTAATTCATGCGTTTATTAATTGGCCCAAAGGAAAATTAATATTTGGCCGAATTTCAAATAACACATGTGGTGATAAATGTGTGACAATTATAAGGTAATTTATGTGTGCAATACGTTAGTCCAAAGATTAACCTGTTGTTCGACATAGTTTATTGTCAATGTTTGATTGCTACAACAAGAGTACCGCTTACAGTTAATATTACTGTTCAAAGACTTGATATTAATGTTGTGTTTGGTATCTTGAGGGGAATTAGTCATTATTTTGAATTTATTTGTTTACTTATGAATTATTGGTGTGAGCATATTTATTTATTTATTATTCTTTTGTTCTATATTCAGCTAGTTCTTCTGCTGCCACAATATCTGCTAATGTCAATTCTATACCCATGCTTAATGGGACGAATTTCAAGGAATGGAAAAGGCACTTACTGATAGTGCTTGGCTGTATGGACATAGACCTTGCGTTAAGGGAAGAACAACCTGCACCTCTCACTGCGGCAAGCACCCCTGATGCAAAAAGGGATTTTGAGAGGTGGGAACGTTCTAATTGCATGAATCTGATGATCATGAAACATAGCATTCCGGAAACCTTTAGAGGTACAGAATTTGAGGAAATTATTCAGGCTAAGGATTTCCTTGACAATATTGAGCAACATTTTGTCAAAAACGATAAGGTTGAGATGACATCACTTCTGAATTCTTTGATTTCTATGAAGTACAAGGGTCAAGGAAATATAAGGGAGTACATTATGGAAATGTCTCATATTGCTTCAAAACTTAAGGCACTTAAGATCGAGTTTTCTGATGATTTACTCGTCCTTATGGTTTTGGTATCGCTTTACGCATGCAGTTTTAACCAATTTAAAATTAGTTATAATCACAAAGGGAGGAATGGACTCTAAATAAGCTCATTTCTCATTGTGTTCAAGAGGAAGAAAGGTTGAAGCGTGAGAAAACTGAAAGTGCTCATTTGTCTAGTGCCTCTAAAGACAAGGGCAAGAAAAAGAAATATCGAATGAAGTCGCTAAGGGTCCAAATTAAAAAGAAACAAGAAAATGTTCCAAATAATTGTTTCTTTTGTGACAAGCTGACACATGAAGAAAGATTGTACCAAATATCACGCATGGCGTGTAAAGAAAGGTATGAATCTTACTTTGGTCTGCATTCGAGGTTAATTTAGCTTCATTACCTAGAAACACTTGGTGGTTAGATTCTGGTGCTACTACTCACATAAGTGTTTCTATGCAGGTTGCCTGAGCTACCAAAGCCAAGTGATGGTGAAAGAAACATCTTTGTGGGCGATGGAAAATCAGTGGAAGTGGAAGCAATTGGGCATTTTAGGTTGTTATTAGGAACTGGTTTTTATTTGGATTTGAAAGACACTTTTGTTGTTCCGTCTTTTAGGCGGAATTTAGTTTCAGTTTCTTTGTTGGACAAATTTGGTTATTATTGTTCATTTGGAAACAATCAGTTTACTTTGTCTTTAAATTCAAGTATTGTTGGAACTGATTATTTAAATGCTTATGACAACCTTTATTTGTTAGATACAATTGCATCCTATAATGAAACCTTGCATGTGGAATCACGTGGTACTAAGCGAAAATTAAATAAAGAAAATTCAGCATCATTATGGCATAAACGCTTAGGTCATATATCAAAGTGTAGGATTGAGCGTCTTGTGTCTAATGGTATTTTAGAGTCCCTTGACTTCACATACTTTAATGTTTGTGTTGATTGCATCAAGGGAAAACAGACCAAAACTAAGAGATTAGGTGTCAATCGTTCTACAGACGTCTTAGAATTAATTCATACTGATATTTGTGGGCCATTCCCTACGGCATCTTGGAATGGTCAACAATATTTCATAATATTCATAGACGATTACTCACGTTATGGGTACCTATATCTCATTCATGAAAAATCTCAGTCTTTGGACGTGTTCAAATCCTATAAAGCTGAAGTTGAGAATCAACTCAACAAAAGGATTAAAAAGTTCGATCCGATCGTGGTGGTGAGTACTACGGTAGATATGATGGATCGGGTGAACAACGCGTTCAGGACCATTTGCAAAGTTCCTAGAGGAATGTGGTATTGTCCCACAAGACACCCATGTCGGGATCACCTAGTATGAATGGTGTTGCCGAGAGACGTAATATGACTCTTAAGGATATGGTAAGAAGTATGATTGCTCATTCTACCTTACCCAGTCACTCTGGGGATAAGCATTAAAGACAAAGCAGCGTACATTATTCTGAATAGAGTACCCACTAAAGCAAAATGAAAAGACACCTTATGAGCTTTGGGTGGGTAGAAAGCCCACTCTAAAGCATTTTCACATTTGGGGATGTCCAAATGAGGCAAGGCCTTATAGGTCACTTGAAAAGAAATTGGACTCTAAAACAAGATGGCACTACTTTTATTGGTTATTCTGAGCGATCTAGGGGCTATAAATTTTATGATCCCATAATTAAGAATATTTTTGAGACGGGAATTGCAATATTTTTTGAGGATGTTGAGTTTGGAGGGAGAAATAAGGTAAGAGACATTGTCTTTGGGGAGGAATTGAGTTTTAACTCAGTTCCTACTATCACTTTTGATGATGTTCAAGTTTCTATACCGATAATCAATCAAGAAGTGAATCCAGAACCTCAGCAAGACAATGTCGAACAGCTCCCTCTTATTCAGGATGAGGTAATTGTTCCAGAAGAACAAACTCAACAACCTCAAGAACAAGTGACATTAAGGAGATCTACGAGAGAAAGGAGAAATGTTATTCCGGATGATTATATTGTATTTCTCCAAGAAAATGATAATGGAATGATGGAAGATGATCCGATCAACTTTCATCAGGCCATGCAAAGTATTAACTCTCAAAAGTGGATTGATGCCATGCAAGAAGAGTATAAATCCATGCAAGACAATAAAGTTTGGAAACTTGTCCCATTACCTGAAGGTGTAAAACCAATTAGTTGTAAATGGATTTTTAAAACCAAGAGGGATGCAAATGGTAATGTGGAGAGGTATAAGGCACGTCTTGTAGCTAAAGGTTATACTAAAAAAGAAGGCATTGACTTTTTAGAGACTTTCTCTCCAGTTTCATCGAAAGACTCATTTAGGACAATCATGGCACTTGTAGCTCATTTTGATCTTGAGTTACATCAGATGGATGTTAAGACTGCGTTTCTCAATGGAGAAATTGAAGAAACAATTTATATGGTGCAACTTAAAAACTTTGAGTCGGGAGACCCAAAGAATATAGTTTGCAAATTAACAAAATCCATCTATGGACTCAAACAAGCTTCTCGTCAATGGTATCACAAATTTCATCAAGTAATTGTCTCGTTCAGTTTTGAGATGAATATTGTTGATGATTGCGTGTATCACAAGTTTAATGGGAGTAAGTACATATTTTTGGTTTTATATGTCGATGACATTTTGCTTGCCACAAATGATATAGGCTTACTGCACGAAACCAATAGATTTCTATCTAAGCATTTTGAAATGAAAGATCTTGGGGACGCTTCTTTTGTTTTAGGAATTCAGATACATCGAGATCGATCTCGGGGTATTCTTGGATTGTCACAAAAGAACTATATCGATAAAGTACTTAAAAGGTTTGGCATGCAAAATAGTAAACCAATAGACACCCCTGCCACTAAAGGAGACAAGTTTTGTCTTGCCCAATGCCCTAAAAGTAATATTGAAATTCAAGAAATGCATAAGATTCCTTATACATCAGCTATTGGGAGTCTAATGTATGCTCAGGTATGTACGCGTCCGGATATTGCGTACATTGTTGGGATGTTAGGCAGATACTCAAGCAACCCTGGTATGGACCATTGGAAAGCAGCCAAGAGGGTTATGAGGTATCTTCAGAGAACAAAAGATTATATGCTCACATACAGGAAATCAGATCATTTGGAGGTCGTAGGGTATACGGATTCTGATTTTGCTGGCTTCTTCCACTATGGCAGCAGAGTTTGTAGCATGCTACGAGGCATCTAATCATGGAATATGGCTGCGAAATTTAGTCACTGGGCTGCGTATTTTGGAGAATATAGAAAGACCACTTAAATTATTTTGTGACAATAAATCAGCAGTGTTGTATTCCAACAATAATAGGAGCTCGTCTAAGTCAAAGCACATTGACATAAAGTTACTAGTTGTGAAAGAAAGAGTGCAAAGTGGAAAAATATCCATAGAGCACATTGGGACAAACTCTATGATAGCGGATCCGCTCACAAAAGGTTTACCACCCAAGGTCTTTCACGAGCACACTGCTCATATGGGTGTTACATCATTTAAGGATATTATTGTTTGAGTGGGAGTTTGTTATTTGTTCACTTTATGTTTATGTTTATGTTTATTTTTAGACATTTATGTATTTGGTTATTTTCTGATCAGAAATAAAGTATTCAGTTAATTCACTATTTTCTTATTTGGATAAGGACCTCACTTATGTTTAAAGAGGACCAGTTGGAAATAGGCATGTTCGGTTCACATTTACATGTAAATATATATAGATCTTGGGTTTAGATTTCATATCTGTTATGGTTTGGTTCTAGCAGCATCATCAAATGTTGGTGCTTCTCCGCGAGCCTTTGACGAACCACCTCTGATGATGGGGAACAACAATGTGGTGGATGCAACTAGGTTGGCTACTCTGTCCTCATTACAGAATCCGACAATGCCGATGAAAAGAAATAAAATGCATGCACCTCTGAATATCTTAATGGATGGTGTGCCTTCATGTCATTTTCGGACCGTTTCTTCTTGGCAAGATGTTAACGGGGTATCTACAATGACGGGCTCTTATTGGCAAGACATCAATGGTGCACCATTGATGGCAGGAAATAACAATCCAATGTTTCTCTCCGAGTCCGTGCCTACACGTCCGATTCCGAATGCTTCTCAGCAAGTTGTTAACGGAGCATCTCCGATGGCGGCGAGTTCTGATCAGCAAAACATCAATGGAGCACCATCAGAGAACATAGTACTAAATTATGACGCAACTCAACGCAACGGTCACACCGTGCTGAGATTTCATTCCCGCAATTCTATCAGAATCAATATTCCAATGCCTTGCCTTTTCAACAAGCAGGGATGGATCTAAAATTTGGGATTAGGGGGCAAACTATAAATGTTTGAAAATAAAAAGGGCAAATTCATAAATAAACTAATTTTTTAAAAAATTTAAATAGGAGGATAAAAGTGAGAAAAAAAATTTGGGGTAGGGACGATTGCCCCACCCCACCCCACATAAATCCGTCCCTGTCAACAAGATTTTAATGGAGTATCTGCAATGGGGGGATTCATTACAGAATCCGAGACAAGCTGTATTTCAGAACATAATATTAAATTACGACTGCAACTCAATGCAACGGCCTAATCGTGCTGAGATTTCATCCCCGCAATCGTATCAGAATCCGTACTCCAATGCTTCGCCTTTTCAACACGGTTTTAATGGAGTATCTGCATTGGGGGATTCATTACAGAATCTGAGGCAAGCTGTTAACAGAGGAGTACCTTTCATGGCCGGAAACAATCAGGTTTCAAATGCTTATCCTTATTATCCTCCGCAACATCAGTATTCAAACGCTTACCCTTCTCAAAATCAGTTCTATGTAACATATTCGATGGAAGGATTCAAGGAAAACCAGCACTTTCGGCATCTTTATCCTGAGTCAGTGTTTGATGCAGGCAATGGTGGTATGAATTTTGGATTGTCGGAGAATTTAAACTGTAATAATAAGTTTCACCAAGTTCAGCATCCGAATGCGACATCGTTCGAGCCAACTGTTTATAATGGAGCAATGAACAATGAAGGTTCGTTGGCAGCTGGTGCCTGGTAATAACAGTAATGTGTTTGAAAACCTTAGGTCAGTCGCAGTTCAGCCGCATAATAATGTTCAGCATCCGAATGCGACATCGTTTGGGCCAACTGTTTATAATGGAGCAATGAACAATGAAGGTTCGTTAATGGCAGCTGGTAATAACAGTAATGTGTTTGAGAACCGTTGGTCCGCAGCTCAGGTGTATAATAATGTTCAGCAACTGAATGCGACTCGTCTCAGGCAACTGTTAGTGATAGAACATTGAGCAATGAAGAAGATAATAAGGAAAAAGATAAGAAAAATCCGAGTGCAATTCAGCCGGAAGATGATGATGATAATGAAGATGATGAGAATACTCTGCCAACTGTTGGTCTAAATTTTGAAGATTTAGAATGTTATATGGACCGTTCTTTTTTCGATTGATTTTGTTGTTTGTGATTAGCCCTTAGTTTTATAATTATTTATTTATTTATATATTTTTTGGTTTAAATACCGATATTCAATACATTAATTAACTAATCTAAATCAAGTATTGCAAATACTTATTATGGAGCGACTCTTACAACTCAATTCGAAGAGTTAGCCATCTTCAACAGCCAATTTGTTGTAGATCTTAATTTTGAATACGATTATAGATGAAAGTTTTTTTTTAAATGATATCAGATAAGTTTTATTATTTAGAAAGAGAGCCAAATAAAGAGATTCAAACATAATAATATCCATAACGAACAACAAAAAGATAAAAAACTAAAAAAAAAATGAAAAGACCCTCTTCATTTCCGAAAGAGAAAAAATACAGTCGCACCAGTTACGGATGTTCTCACCGTTGTTCAGATGAGTTATCAAAACATAATAGATAAAGTGAATCCCATAAACACTTGATAAGTGATGAATGAGTGACGAACGAAATCAACAGTCTTGCAAGCTACTTCGTTGAATAGATATGAATGCATCGACAAACCAATCACAAGAGGGGATAAAACTACTGAACGACCACCGACAAATCGCACATCAAAATCGAGTGTCATGAGAAACTTTATACAAAAGCAAATTTACTGTAAAAATAGACGAATAACATGCCATAAGGTTGAAACGTACCACAAAAGCAAAGAAAACAAACACAATAATATATGTAAAAAAAATTTAAAACAACAAAATTTACAAAAATACAAAAATAAAAAGCAAGAGAAATAAATATCGACGATTGACAACCAACATCAAAATTTGCGCTTTCACCGGTCAAATAAAAAATGAGAAGTTGAGGCGGCGCTGCAAGGGGATATTCTAATCTTAGGTTTTCGCCCTATTTCCGTAATGGATATTCTATCAACTGTATTAAAAATTAGATGAAAGTTAAGGATTTTAAAGTGTCTAAAAATGTATATTTCAACTGTCTCTTCATAAATTCGTGATGCAATAATTCTCAGTTGGTAAACATTAGAACCTTGATAAAAATAATTAGATGAATAAATTCATTTAGACCGGAAAAATAATAGTCTGGGTATATAGTTTAGGGGTTAATTTGTAATTAATCCCAAATTATTTTTACCTCGTCAGTTGCGGGGCTCACAAGGAGTCAATGACGCTCTCCAAAACCAAATCCAACGGTGGAGATCTCATCCTAGGATCAACCTTAGGGTTTACTTTCAGTAAAAAAACTTAAAAGAATTTTGTGTTTTTTTACTCTTTCAGTTTGTTCGCGGTTTCGGCCTCTCTTCCAAATACCTCTTCTCAACTTCATTTTCTCCACGCGCCGCGGTATCATCCTCTCTAACCGGAAGCCAGTATCCACTTTATTTTCCTGTAAATTCTCTGTCCTATTTTCCCTTCAAACACACATACACAGAAAGGCTTCTTCAGGAGGGTTTATCAAACCATTTGGAGGGGTTTAGCAGTTCGTTTTACAATGATGGCGCAGGTTCAAGTTCAAACGCAAAATGGGAGTATTAACAATGGAACTGGAGCAGGAAACAACCGGCAATACATGGCGACGACGTCGCTTTATGTCGGGGATTTGGATTTGAGTGTGACCGAAACTCAGCTCTATGAGTACTTTTCTCAAATGGGTCCAATCCTTACAGTTCGGGTTTGTAAAGATATGTCGACCCGAAGGTCCCTTGGTTATGGTTATGTCAACTATGGCAATCCTCAAGATGGTGAGTTTCAATTTTCTGCCAGTTTTGTTTGTTTCATTTCTTTCTCTTTGTTTATTTGCCTTGTTTGATATTGAAATATTGATTTGATCATTTTTAATATGTTATCAATATAATTTATTAATGATTTAAAGTTTTAACCTTCTTTTTCGTTTAGTTTGGATCAAATTATTAAGGAAAATTGATTAATTTTGGTTCAATTTTAAATACACCATGCCGCTGGAGTAGTATATACTTATAGTGTTAAGATCCCTTTTAAGTATTTTGTTACCTATAAAGATGTGATTTTTAATATTTTTGAAGTTTGTAAACATGAATTTGAAATTTTGGATTTGGATTTTATTTATATGAATTGTGAGAATGAAATACATACATTATGCATAAATTACTAAAGATTTAACATGATTACATATTTCGAAAATGTGTAAAAACCCGAATTTCAAATTCCCAAATTCTATAGGTGTTTTGAATTCACCACTAAAGGTGTAAAAAATAATGTTTGCTATTTATTCTGCATGACCTGTTTTGTTTACTTACAGCTGCAAGGGCATTGGAGCATCTGAACTTTACTCCTCTGAATGGAAAGCCTATCCGGATTATGTATTCCAACCGTGACCCTAGTCTCCGTAAAAGTGGAGCAGGGAATATATTTATCAAGGTAACAATAATTTGACTATTATGTGGCTTCGTATTCAGCTTTTGAAAAATATAAAAAGTAAAATTCTGTGTTTCACAAATCTTATAATTTCTTTGTTTAATGTTATTTTTCCTGGACTGTTGAATCTGCCAGAATTTAGATAAGGGGATCGATCAGAAAGCTTTGCACAATACATTTTCGACATTTGGAAACATTCTATCTTGTAAGTTAGCCACAGGTTCTTCCGGCCAGTCAAAAGGTTATGGCTTTGTGCAATTCGACAATGAGGATTCTGCCCAAAAAGCAATCGAGAATTTGAATGGTATGCTATTGAATGATAAGCAAGTCTATGTTGGCCCATTTGTTCGCAAACAGGAAAGAAACACTTCTATTGGGAAGACAAAATTTAACAATGTTTATGTAAAGAATCTCTCGGAATCAATAAGTGACGAAGATTTGAAGAAAATTTTTGGCGAATTCGGTACAATAACTAGTGCTGTAGTGATGCGGGGATCCGATGGGAAATCCAAGGGCTTTGGATTTATCAACTTTGAGAATGCCGATGATGCTGCCAGAGCTGTTGAGTCCCTCAATGGAAAGAAATATGATGATAAGGAGTGGTATGTCGGGAAAGCTCAAAAGAAATCCGAGAGGGAGGTTGAACTGAAGCTTCAATTTGAGCAGACGGTGAAAGAGGCAGCGGATAAATTTCAAGGATCAAACTTGTATATTAAGAATTTGGATGACAGCGTAACTGATGAAAAATTTAAAGAGTTATTCTCTCCGTATGGTAGCATAACATCATGCAAGGTTGGTTAGCATGTTTTCTTGAACAGTTGAGTTTGATATTAATTCTGTTATCAGTTGGCTTGGCTGAAGCCTATTATTAAATGTAACAGGTAATGCGAGACCCTAGTGGAATAAGTAAAGGATCCGGGTTTGTCGCGTTTTCAACTCCAGAAGAAGCATCTCGAGCTGTAAGTCTATGGTGTTGTCTTTACTCATGATCTTTTCGTAAGCTAATAACTATTTTGGTCGGGCTTTTCGTTTTACTTGTAGTATCTGTGTCGGACCCTCGGATATGGGGATTTAACCTTATTAGAGAATCCTCCAAATACATGCTAAAACTTGGAAAAATCTAACCACACCCTTGTTTTATATTTTATACATACCCATATCTGATGCTCACACACGGGTTTGAGTAGCATAGGCTAATGGTTTCCATTTATATGACAGCTGGCTGAGATGAATGGCAAAATGGTTATCAGCAAGCCTCTCTATGTTGCATTAGCTCAAAGGAAGGAGGAAAGGCGAGCCAGGTTGCAGGTGTGTTCCCTCAATATTTTCTTTGAGCCTTGACTGAGCTGTAATGAGACAAAAGCATGGTTTTGATTCTTGATAAAGCATGTGCTACTCTTTTTATAGGCTCTGTTTTCTCAAATGAGATCGCTTGCAATGGGACCTTCAGTTGCACCACGTATGCCAATGTACTCCCCCGGTGGTCCAGGCCTAGGACAGCAGATATACTACGGTCAAGGATCTCCGACTATTTTTCCTCCACAGGTAACTTCTTATTTTGCATTGTTAGTCATATGAGGTATATTTTAACTTCCTGAAATTTATGCTTGTAATATTATTTTGTATATCTGGTTTAGAAATTTATGATCTTGTTTGTGAATTTTTCTTGTCAGCCCGGATTTGGATATCAGCAGCAGCTTGTCCCGGGTATGAGGCCTGCTGGGGCTCCGCTGCCTAATTTCTTTGTACCAATGGTTCAGCAAGGCCAGCAGGGTCAGCGTCCTAATGGCAGAAGGGGTGGGGCCGTTCAGCAAAATCAGCAACCTGTTCCATTAATGCAGCAGCAGGTTTGTCTCATCATTCCTTGGATTTTGTAATATCTTTGATACACATGTTCATATTTGTTAATACTTTATCTGATGGTTCACTTAAATGACAGATGTTACCACGAGGACAGGTCTACCACTATCCGCCAGGGCGTGGTCTACCTGATGGTTCAATGCCTAATGTTGCTGGTGGTATGCTTTCTGTTCCGTATGACGTCAGTGGCATGCCATTGCGTGATGCATCACTTTCCCAGCCGATTCCAATAGGAGCCTTGGCCTCGGCTCTTGCAAATTCTACTCCGGAACATCAAAGAACAGTATGCACCGCTTTGTTTTACTTGTTTATTATTTCTATTTTGTATATTTCTGCTGTCCAAGTTTAGTTATACCCGTAGCGTAAGACAAGGCCTTTTGAACAATGTTAAAAGGGTTAATCACACAAATTTATGTTGAAGATACAGATTTCCCATATTGAGACAAACTTTCTTAGTAAAAGTTAATTTCCATCTCATACAAATGGTTCGATAAGACGGGTTAAAAACTCCGCTTTGTTTATTTATTTAATTCATTAAAATGTGTAAGTTAACTGAAAATTTTACATTTGGTGAACATGTAGATGCTGGGGGAGAATCTCTATCCACTTGTTGAACAGCTTGAACCTGAAGCAGCAGCTAAAGTAACTGGGATGCTTCTTGAGATGGACCAGACCGAGGTTTTGCATTTGCTCGAGTCACCAGAAGCTCTGAAAGCCAAGGTTGCGGAAGCAATGGAGGTTCTCCGAACTGTTGCTCAGCAGCAGAGTGGTGGTGCGGCAGATCAGCTGGCATCGTTGACATAAATTGATAACCATTTCCCTTGAGTTTGATAGTATAGTCTTCGAGTAGTGTTGCCTTTATCGAGTTCATGAGTTGCATCTTTAGTCAGATATGCGGTTTTGTTTCTATAATTTTTCTGATTTTTTTGGACCATGTTCATAATTTATAGCTTTTGTTACTGATTATGGCACTTGCATTGGTTTGCATCATTTTTTGTATTGAATTGATTATTTTATGACTTTGATTCTGCCTCTTTTCAGTTCCTTTTGTGGTTTTCTAGATATCTGATCCCATTGCTCATGTGACAAACTCAATATTATTTTTTTCTTTACCCTTTAATAATGTACACACGTTTTATAAATAATTTAGCTCGACTCTTTTAGAGATAATTTTTTTCATTGAATTCACTCGGAAGATTCACGTATTCATAATTATTATTACATTTTTTATAGTGTATAATTTTAACTATAAAAATGGGATTATAACATTATCATGTGTCTTAAATCATATTTTAAATAATAATAAAAATAAATCTTGTATAATTAGATCACTCCCTAAGTTCACTATTATGTTGTTAATAAAAAATACTCTATTAAATTTCACACTAATTATTGAGTAATTGAATGGCCAAAGATGTTTATGTTGTTCCTTTTTGTATGAGTTTAAATTAAGGATGTACAAAATAAATCGTAACCGTAAATCGGTATAACTTTTAAATTTTATAGGTTAATTAGTCTACCATTAAGGCTAAACGATTTCGGTTAACCAACAAATACAAATGATGGTTAATGATTAATCTATTGGTTAACCAAAATTGTTTAGACATAAAATAAAGTTTGTGATTAGAATCTCTATTTAATTTTTTTGAAAATTTTAATACAATATTTATCAGAGAGATAAGTTTATTATTCTTAAAAGAATTAGTGAATATGTAATTTTTTATAATAGGTTATACGTTAATTAACCATTTTTAATGATTAAATTATTGTTTAATTATCACTATAACAGTTAATCAACTGTTGTTAAATTATTCTGTTAACTTATCATAAACACCCCTAATTGAAATCTACATGGTTTGAACCTATAAAAAAGAACACAAATCCACATGGTTTGAACCGAAAATCTTAAATACTATTCATGTTTCTACTTTTATTATTTTAGTATTATTCAATATTCAAGTAATTAAGTAATAGAGAAAAGCACACAAATCCACATGGTTTGAACCTATCAAAAAAATCCTAAGCCCTCCAACGTCTAATTTCCTAGAAGCCCTAAACTAGAAAAACGGTTGCAGAAGTTAGATTTTATTTAATGTTTTACTTTAGGTTGATTGCTTGAATCCATAGTCATTTGGTATATTTTCCTTAATGGCTTTAGTGTTTGGTTTGGCTATTCGATCATCGCTTGTTGATATGACAATAGTGACAGAAGAGTGAAGACCGGGTTGGAATGGTCATTAAGTTGAGCCAACACATTAGCTTTCGCTCAGGGCTGAATGCTTCGTGATGAAGAGTTCCCCTCAGCTTCATCTCTTAAAAGCGTAAACGAATGAACAAAAAGATGCTTATCATCCTTAACGTAAATGCAGGGCCGGTCACGACATTTTTGAGGCCATGGGCAAAATTAGTTTTTTATTACTAATTCAATAATGGTTTATATTATTATTTCTTTTACTTGTTATTTATAGCCCAAAGTAGAGGTCTCTATCTAATATTATAATCAAATTTTGAGACATTCTCTAGTATAATAAGTTAACTAATAAAAATTAAGAAAAAAGGGGCTCTGAGCGGTTGACCAGTTCGTTTTGCCTCAGGGTCTGCCCCCCAAGTATGCCTCATTCCATGTCCCCACACTAAAAAATTAAAATTTGAACCCTAATCCTAAAATTCAAATATTAAACCTACACTCTACCCCCAATTCCCTATACCTTAACCATTAATCCTACACCTTAAACCTATTTTTTAGTTCGATAAAAAAATCTATTTTTTAGTGTGGGGCATAGAAGAGGACATACTTAGAGGCAGACAATTTCCGTCATGAATATATAGTTTCGAGTAGTTTTGTCTTTATAAATTTTATTGTTTAAAAATACGGATATTACTAAGGAAAACACATTACCTGTGACCCCATCTTCTTCCCCACGTACCTTCAAGTCACATACTAAGTTTTCCCATTTTCAGTACTAAGGATATGGTTTGATAATTCATATATATTTATATTATGTTTTTGGAACTCGCGCATGTTATACTTATTGCCTTGGAGTCTATAGTCAGCTCATTCCACAAGACCTGTTGATTTTATCCAACTTTCGATCTAAGTCTACGAATAAAATTTAGGTATCAAATTAAACATTTAAACCATGTTTAGATATTAAAATGTGTATTTACCATCTAACTCTCACTATACTTTTCTTTGAAAAAAACAACGATCAAAATATAGATGATATATTTGTGCGTGTGAAGAAGGCCCATTTAACAAAAATAAAATAAGAAAATAATAATAAACAATCCCGGTGGGACTCGAACCCACAATCGCCTAATTAGAAGTCAGGCACCTATCCGTTAGGCCACGAGCACTGCCGATTATTTGCTCCACCCAACATGACTATTTATTTTAAGGGTGATTATTTCCTGCGCGAATTTCAATTTTCACAAGTGGACATGTGTAATATTTAGGATATATTATTATAAGATTTAGATTTAAGGTTAACGGTTAGTCTTATAAATATAATATATGTAAATATTAAAGGTCTATTTGCGAATATTTAATATTGTCACGTGTTTTCTTAAGGTTTATGGTTATAAATATTAGATTTAAAATTTAGAATCTTCTAAATAAAACACGTGAAAGCAGGTGAAGATATCCATTTAAGTCATCTATTTAAGTACAATTATGTCATTCGTCCCTATGTTATACATATGCTATAGTTATAGTCTTTATACTTTAATTTAATTAATTTTTATTCTATACATTCTGAACTTTGAAATTTAAATACTGATGCAAATGGATAGGGTAATACAAGTACAAATATAGAGACTTAAAAAGATTAAATAAAGAACATGAACTAAATGTATAACTTATACATAATATAAAGATTAATAACATAATTAGTTTTCAAATATTTAACTACTATCATTTGGAATTTTAAAATCTAAAAAAATATAAAATTAAAATTCTTCTAATTTATTATTAAGATTAAATAGATAATATGTGCATAATGACCAAATTCAACCCTCCAAATTTTGCTACATATACCGTTAGAACTTAAATGTGCACAAACAGCTAACCCCGGATTCCGATAAATTATTAGATGAACTCGGCTTACTATGTTATTCGTGACCTCAACCAATAAAATTTATTTATTTTATTAATATGTAGAAAAGAAGTGAAGATTCACCTTAAAAAAATGATATATAAAAATATTATTAAATAAGATTATAAATAACGTGATGAGCCAAAACTATCTAATAATTTTTCTCAAACGCATGAAGAAAAAAAAAAATCTGGTTGACATTGGCCCAAGATATTATCGTTCTGGTGACGTGGTAGTTATCTAATTTATTGACACGTGTAAAAGCGTCGCCTTGTAGACCTTTATTGGCGTCCCCTAACAACAACTCAACAACACCGCCTCTCTCTCTCTCTATTTTCTCTGCTATTTCGAAGGAATAATTTCCCTTTAAATTCTAAACAATCTTCACGTTTTTCTTATTATACGATTCGAAAGCGCAACAAAAAAGAAAAGAAACTTCAATGGGACACAATCTCCGGCGGAATTTTCCGGCTCCGGCTTCGGATCCTTTGGCCTGTCTCAATGAGTTGACTCAGACGAACTCGGACTCATCTGCCTCTGGTGTAACCATTGAGAGCTTCCGAGATCCTACTCCTAATGCAACGCCGGTAATTTACTTATTTTCCCTTTGTTTATTTAAATTATAGCTTTGCTTGTGTTGTTCTTCGTCTATGGTTTTTAGTGTTTAGTTTTTGTTAATTTGACTGCTGAAAATTTTGTTCTCTGTTTTTTTTTGTTGAAAAATGGCTGCTTGATTTGCAGTTATTAGGTAACAATAGAAATAAAAGGAGATCGTTTCATTTTAGACGATAGGATTGCGTATTAATAATATTATTTTTATTTATTTTCCATTTTAATTTTTACCGTGAGTGATGTTTTGTTGTGAAAGATTGAAGACTATAATAAGTAATTTTTATTTTGCAAGTTTTCTGTTGTGCATCTACAGATATTTGTATGAGAATTTCAGTTTTTATATAGCTTGATAAATTGATATGATTTAGTTTCTTGGAGTAGAGAAATGAAAATTCACAGTAAAATTATGACTGATTTCTTTATTATAGCTTTGCTTGTGTTGTTCTTCGTCTATGATTTTTAGTGTTTAGTTTTTGTTGATATGATAATTTGTCTGCTGAAAAAATTGTTCTCTGTTTCTTTTTGTTGAAAAATGGCTGTTTGATTTGCAGTGATTAGGGAACAATAGAGATAAAAGGAGACGATGATGCTGATTTTAGGATTGCGTATTAATAATATTATTTTTATTTATTTTCCATTTTAATTTTTACATGTTTTGTTGTGAAAAAATGAAGACTATAATAAGTAATTTTTATTTTGCAAGTTTTCTGTTGTGCATCTACTGATCTTTGTATGAGAATCTCAGTTTTTATATAGATTGATAAATTGATATGATTTAGTTTCTTGGAGTAGAGAAATGGAAATTCACAGTAAAATTATGACTGATTTCTTTCTTTAGCGCCAATTGAGGGCTGGTTGTTTTGTTTGAATCAATTGTTTAACGGGGCATTGTTACTGCAAAATCTTGTAATTCTAAATAAATGGATTCTATGGCTTTAGATATTGCATTATTATATATACTAGCAAAAGTTTTTATTTCTCATAAGCTCGTTTGTACTTGCTTGATTTGTTTGTGGGGAAGCTACTCCTTAAATGTTTAAAGAAATTTTTGTCTCCGGTATTAATGAAAAATGAGAAATAATTTCAACAAATTGCCAGCAAAAGTAACCACCACAAGCTCAAAACAGGGGTTCCCTATCAATCAGTCTCTGATTTCTAGCACACAAAATAGAGCTGGAGAGAACATAGCACCATTCGTTCCCTCTACATGCATGTTCGAAATATGATGATATGGTACTCAAGGTGACTTAGCTTGCTAATTTAGATTTCATTTTTCTTTTATTTTCTAAAAGACGATTGGATTTCTAAAAATTGAATAGAGGATGCAGGTTTTAACTTCTATTTCTCACTTTATATAAATGGAATTGGCTGCATCGTTACTGTTCATTGCTGGATTTTTATACTATTATAATATGTTTTTCTGTTCTTTTATGTTTTAGAAGCTTTATTGAAGTGAAAATCTTAAGTTTATTTTAGACATTTTCCATTCTGCAAGTGTGTCTTCTTTTCTTAACAGGTTTACCGCAAATAAAATGGTAGATTGAGACCAAAGGTTGAATGAATGATCTGGAATAGTCCGCATTTTTGTTTAACATGCTATAATGAATCTTGAAGATATACTGAGGTTGAATTCAAGATTTGTGAGAAAATAGCTTATGCCATTCTTTTTGCCCAAGGCTAAGCATGTGGATAGAGAAGTGCATTAACTAAGACCCTTAATGGAAGAAGAGAGTTTTCAGTTGGATTAATTGATTCTTAAATTCGTTTTACTTGAGTTATCTCATGTTAGTTTCTTCTCCTTGTTTTTGTTTGGATCATTGTGCTATTACGGAGATCTATTGTTTGGCCCTTTGAGGAGGAGAATGTACATATGTATAATGTATTTTATTTTTCATGACCAATGCTATCTGGTTCTCTCTAGATTTTCGGCATGCTTTAGTTCCCTCTATTTAAGAACAACACCTCCATTAAGGGTCTTCCGACATAGATTAAGTTTTGTTGGTCACCTTTTCCTTCTGTTTCCCTTGATAAAGTCTACCCAAGAAATATAAAAAGGTGGTGTGATTAGGTAGAACCTAACAGAATGAGGCTTCAGCTATTTGAAATCACCGTGGATTGAATGGTAAGTTAAAGAATGTCCTCTTATTGGGGAAACTCTTCTTTCTCTATTATTTAGTCTTGTGTAAATGGTTGAATTCCTCTCCCCTGTACTATATATTTGTTTATTTACCTCAATGGTTAGAGCTCTCTTGTGATTGTTTATGCAGCTTTAATCTTTTCTGTGATTTTATATTTTTTAACAGGGTGAAACTATGGTTTGGACAAACGAGAGGCACAGCTTGTATCTTGAGTTCTTAGAGGCATCATTTGTTAAACAGTTGCATTATTCTATGAGTCTGCGGGGCTGTCACCCTCAAGAGGAAATGTGGGAGCCATGTCCAAGACAACTGCCTGCGGAAGTACATAATTCTTCTCGTCAGGTCAGAGACTTTTCTTTTCATCTTCACCTTATGGTTTCACATCAATTAATTGCCTTGCTTCAATAAGTTATCTCAATTCTCTTTTCAGTTTTCGGCTCTACAAGATGGCTGCAACCGGAAGAACAATGACCTGTTGTTGGACAGCACTGCTGATTCTATTGATATCCGGGAAACTCAATTACATCATTTTACGTCTGAGGGAAAAAGAAGCTCAGAAACGTTTCCTCTTTCAAGAGAAACTGTGGTTGCCGATGGTGGAACGTACCGGAAAAGTAACATGACCGTAGGTCGCTGCACCACTGGTAAATCTAGCCTCAATCTACAAGCAAATTTTCTTATTCCTATTGCCTTCATTCATTTATGTTACGAGTTTCCCCATTCCATGCTAACCATTGTATACTTTTAACTTATGCATAGCATAGCACTTTCCCTGGTACATGCATCCATCTTTGTAGAGATTTTTGTAATCAGAAATGTTTTCTTCTCCTATAGTCCTATATGCTTATGATGTAAATATTTGTTTGAATGAGCCTTTTTTGAAGAGATATTTTTTTTTTGGAGTTAACGTGGAATGGTGACTGTATTTTTTTGCTTAACTGAAGTATTTGGTCTTTAATAGAGGTTTCGGATCAGAATTTTGTCGAGGAAGACCAAAGAGAAAAGACCAGCTGTGTCTCCGGGGCGAAACGCTTGAAGATGACAACAATGCAAAATACTTCAACTAAAAGAGCTTCACCTGCCGAAAGTCGACATACAATACTTCCTAAAGAAGAGTTGAGTTTCGACTAATGAACCGGAAGAAATATCAATGACATATTTTTGGCCGCGAGTCAAATTCGGCAAGTTCTCACCCAGTGCTCATTTGTGGAAGAATGCTACACAAGTGGGTGGAGAAAACATGATGATTTTGCAGATTCAGGGTAGAATTCTTTTGTTCTTTTTGCCCTCTTTATTATTAGATCCGTGCTTCGAGCTCCTCTGTACTTAACTTGTATGCTAAGCTAACTTCTGCTGGGTATCTAAGTTTATGATGCGTAAAAGATTAGGTTATTCGGATTCATCACTTTTTCCTTCATTTTTGTTTTGAATGTCCATGTTACGATACCGGTTTCATTCATTTTTGTTTTGAAATTTATGATGTGTAAAGGCTGTAGTATTTTCATACAAAATCTTTAAATAAAACTACTAAAACTCATTACTTAGATTCAATCTCTTGCTTTAAAATTTTAATATACAACTTTTTTATTACTCCATCTACTATCATTCCATTATTTATTTTTCACAGAAATTGTTTATATAAAATATTTTTGTTCTTTTTTAATGTTATATATATATATATATATATATTACTTCCCTAACTGAGAGTATTTTTACCCAGATAATGATGTTCGAATAAAGATTTTTTTGTTTATTTTATTATCAAATCATTCTAAATCCAAAACAAACTCATCTAATCGCTGCCTCTTTACACTAAACACACACTAGTTCTTAACTAACTAGTTTTAGTATTATTAGATTAGAAAATATTTTATTTAAAAAATATAATTTTGTAAAAAAGAAATAATTTAATGAATGATATCGTGAAATGATAAAGATCTGTATATATCTATGAATCTTATGTTTAATCTTTTATAGTAAATTTAAAATAAAAATAATAGATCCATTTAGTTAAGGTAAGCTAGTTTATCTTTTTAGAATAAAATATCTAAAATTAAAATTAAAATTATATCATAAAAAATTAAGAATTAAAATATATATTTTTTAAAAATTAAGGACAACAAATATTATTAAACTCTTTAATAAAGCCATTATTTTCATTTAACCAATGAATTAACGCCCTTACTCATATTATATTTACAATTTTAGTATTTATTTAATTAAAATTTGTATAATATGATTTATTAAAATAATAATGATACCGCTAATATATTACTACTGCCATGTATGTAAATAGATTGGCGCGGATGACCAGTTGATATGGACAGAGTCTTCAGTTTTCTATTTACTCTCCTCCGCCACCCCTAACTAACTCCCTCCACAGCAACGGCTAGCAGGCGCCGAAGCCATAAACCGGAAGCCCTACGCTCCCTGAGACCCCTTTAGTTTTCAAAATTTTCTTCGAATCGAATTCCCTTCAAGGAATTGAGAGATATAAGAGAAGAAAGTCTGTTTTTTTCTCTCTTTTGATTCATGGGTATTGTGCCCAAACTAAGAGGATCAAGAACCCATGAAGGTTTGCCCATATCCGATGGGTCATCACATTCCACATCAGCTTCCAACACCAAGAAATGGTTAACTTCGATGCCTTTACTCGTCGCCCTTCTCATCATTGCTGAAATCGGTTTTGTGGGTCGTCTCGGCATCATTAAGAACGCCGACATTTTCGGTTCGTTGCCCGCCTTGTTCCGTAAATCGCACACTTCTGCTCGATTAAAGGTTGCCGGCGCTCGGAATTTTGGGATTCGAGCTTTGGGTGGTGATCGTAACTCGACATGTGAGGAATGGCTTGAGAGAGAAGATGCCGTGGTTTATTCAAGGGATTTTAGCGAGGATCCCATCTTGGTTTCTGGTGATCATCCGCAGGTTTTACTCGTCGGCCGTCGCCCTTCTCGTCTTTGTCTTTTATTTGCTCCTTTCATCATAATTTACAAAGAAATCATACATGAACTGCAGATAATATAATGTTTTTGTGTTATTGATTTTGAGTGAAGATCATGTCTTCATAGTATTTGTTAATGCCAGAGAAATTAACTTGGAAGTCAAGTCACACACACTCTTATACGTTACGTAGGTATGTACGTATGTTTAAGTTTATCCTAGACATTTCCTATATTTTGTTTCCATATTATTTTGCTGGTTCACTCTAAATGTTCTTGTACGTATATGTATGTATGCCCTAAACTTTTTCCATTCTAGTACATGGAATTTGTCTATATTTTTTGCTAGTTCGCTCTAATGTTCTCGTCATTGTATGTATGCATGCATGCATGCATATACATGGGTATTCATGTATGTCCTATATTTTTCTTATCTAGAACATTAGATGTTGTATATTACTACTTTGCTAGTTCACTCTAGATGTTCTTTTCATTTTGTATGTATGTACGCATGCATGCGTGTATATACAAGTCACGCAATACATTTCCTATATACTATATATTTTCCAATCTAGTACGTTGAGTGTAGAAGTTGTGCATTATTTTGCTAGAATATTCTTATCATTTTGCATATTATTGTTCCAAACTTCGATGTTGTTTAGAAGTGGAACTTCTTAGTTGGCTTTTTGGACTTGATTCACATGAAGTGGTTATATCTCCTTTTGTATTACTGACTTCCTCTTCTTGGTTTTATAGGAGTTGAAAACTTGTGCAGTGGGTTGTAAGATCGGATCCGATCTGAGCAAGAAACCTGATGCTATCATTAGTCAGCTTCCAGAACCTGAAGCACCTACTGTGCTCCGCTCTATGGAATCAACTGCCTACTATCCGGAACATAATATTGCTCTGGCACGACGGTGGGTAAGCACAACTATAATGACTTAGTTGCATTTGAAAGGATCACGGATTTTGCCCGTAATATTGTGGGACTTTCGGTGATGCTCGATTAAGTACTTGTTTTCTTCCTGTGATATTCCTTTTAACAATTTTTTGCCTACTCTATGCAAGTGAACTTAATACTATTAGATGTGATATAATTCTTTGAATTTCTCTTATAAGGTAGGATTTGTGGGACGACAAACTAGTCTGATGCTTCAACACATACATCTATTATGCTTCTCTATTGGACATGTTGGGTGTATATGAATCCAATATTTCCCCTTCAGCTGTTCGAAATGTTCCAATTATGTCATCGGATGACTGTCCTATAAAAATAGGGTTGAAAGTGGATTTAATGTGGGGAAGTCTCTGTAAAACTAACGGTTCCATTTTCTTTTCCTATGGATTTAGACGTGGTTATGCATATGTAATGACAACTAGCCTCTCATCGGATGTCCCAGTTGGATATTTTTCATGGGCCGAGTATGATATCATGGCACCGGTGATTCCGAAGACTAAAAGCGCCCTTGCAGCTGCTTTCATTTCTAACTGTGATGCCCGCAACTTTCGTATTCAAGCTCTTGTTGGGCTTGAAAAGGAGAATATCAAGATAGATTCTTATGGTAGATGCCACGGAAATCACAATGGGAGAGGTGAACTAAAAGTGTTCCATGTTTATGTTGAACTATTAATCATCGTATATTTCCCATAGGTGATCCATGTTTATGTTACCCGAGGTTTCATTATAAATTGCTTGCCTTGGCAAATCAACCTGAAACTCTTCAATGCACTACTTTTAAACTGCAGCAACTACATAATTGTGTGTCACTTCATACTGCCTAAAGTAGCGCATGAATGAATTTCATGTAAATTTGCAGTGGACAAAGTAGAAACTCTAAAACACTATAAGTTTAGCTTGGCTTTTGAGAACTCCAATGAGGAGGATTATGTCACGGAAAAGTTTTTCCAGTCCCTCGTTGCAGGTATGAACATTACTTTGGTGCCGCTTTGAAAATTCCCATATTCATGTGTTTTTGTTTTGAACCTGAATGTCCGATATGATTTGGTTTCAGTTTCATCATTGGATTAATGGAAACATTATGATTTTGTAGGAAGCGTGCCTGTGGTGGTTGGTGCTCCAAATATCGAAGATTTTGCCCCTTCTCCTGGCTCATATTTACATATTAAGGAAATGGAGGATGTTCACTCGGTTGCAGAAAGAATGAAGTACCTTGCAAAAAACCCGGATGCTTTTAATCGATCATTAAGGTGAATATTTTAGTTTGCGGAAAACTGTTTCTTTTTATGGAATAGTTACACCTACCAATCTCATCTGCTTTCAAGATTTCTTTGGTGATCGGATTATACTTTGGTTTCTGCATGCTGAATTTTGTTGACAATGAATTATCTGCGCATTCAGGTGGAAGTACGAGGGCCCGTCTGATTCTTTCAAGGCCCTTTTGGATATGGCTGCAGTTCATTCGTCGTGCCGCTTGTGCATTCACCTAGCAACCATCTTCCAGGAGAAAGAAGAAAAGAACCCTGACATACAGATACGCCCCTGCAAGTGTGAGACAGGACCTGAAACTGTGTATCATTTGTATGTAAGAGAGCGAGGGAGGTTCGAGGTCGGCTCTATTTTCTTGAGGTAGTTCCTGTACTCTTTTAGCTATTAGTACATTGTCGCAATTTTATCCTGGATCGATTAGACTTTCATTAAACATAACTATAAACGACGAGCAGGTCTGGAGATTTGACTCTGGAAGCATTGGAGGCTGCTGTTCTTATGCATTTCAAGTCTCAGAAACATGAGCCTATTTGGAAATGGGAAAGACCCGAAAGCATTAGAGGGGGTGAACTAAAAGTATACAAAATATATCCTCTTGGGTTGACACAGAGACAGGCTTTATATACCTTCAAGTTCAAGGATGATGCTGATCTTAGGAACCACATCGAAAACAACCCTTGTGCTAAGTTCGAAGTCATATTCGTCTAGATTGATGGTTCCGTTATGTCGCACATTTAACGGAGTCCTGACATCTGCACTACTTTGCTGAGATACATTCCCTGAGAGATGAAGGCAGCCTCATGCAGATCATGAATTTCGTTAGATGATTGTTTTAAGAATCCCATTTTCTTGTTACAATTTTTGAACTGCTGAGTTATAGCTTGATGAGCAATTACTACCAAAATTTTCGGATTCCTCGATTTGTTTTGGCTGAGGCCCTAAATGCATCTAACCCATTTGAGTTTAGGGTTTAAAGTGAACACGCAAACCAAATTTCAATCTCATTCTACAAATGCATTAACAAACAACCAACTCTCGTATGTTAAACAATCCAAGCTTTTTAACCAATTACAAGAAACAGAGATTTAAAAAGAAAAAAGAAAAAAAAATAAACACAAAAACCAAGCATGTAATGTGAGTCCAGTCAAAAACCAAGTTATGTTACTCGTACTAGAGTGCGAGGGTTAGGAACAAATATGTATATGGCATGGGATTTTTTCATGTATTTGGAAAGTACTGTGTGTTGGGCAACTGTCGTCCTCTACCGGAGAGGCTGATCGAGCTGACTTTCATCGGAGTCGCCACAATCAGTGGAGCTTCGGGCGAGTTACTAACGGCGAAGTTGTCATGCATGAATCGACCCTGTTGATTCCGATAGCATTGGTGAGCACTGTTCTTCACTTGCTGGAAATCCCATATCACACTGAGTTTCCCCACGGTTGCGACTAGGTGACGCTCTTGTTTACGTTTCTCGGTGACCTACAGAAAGTTCAATACCGGAGTCAGGTCCGAATGTAAATGAATGTCATGTAGTATCTAAGTTACAAGTAGAAACACAAAATGGTCACTTAATTATGATTTCAGAGAAAGCTAGGAGGCCATTACTATATTTATAAGGGTAAACTATAACAGAGGTCACTTAATTATGGCCAATGTTACATTTGCATCAACCAATTATTAAAAGTTACATTTGAATCACTCAATTAATATTTTGGTTACATTTGATCACTCCACCGTTTAAATGTTGCCGCTTAATTGGGTAAAATGATAATTTTAGTCCTTTAAGTTTTTAATTTAGTTTTAATTTAAAATAATTTAATAAATTATACCTTCATATTTAAATAATATATCAATTTAGTCCTTTTTATTATAAAATATATTTCTTAAGTTCTTTGCAAGTGTGTGTATTTTTATTAAAATTCAAATAAATTATAAAATATGACTCATCAACTAGATTAGCACGACACGGCTCGATAGTATACTCACCCCTAATACAAGCAACTTGGTCGATTATAAGTTGTGTTGTGTGTTGAATGTTGATATATGTCAGTTTCTGAATTGATCTAAATTTTGAAACGTTCTCATTGAGTATCAAAGAATCAATGTCATATAAATCAAAATTTTTGACAGCCTAATCTCTAACTTAAGCGTTAAATGTCAAATCAAATATGATATAAGTACATTTAAAACGTACTAATCAAATTTTAGACATGTCTGTATTACACGGAGTGTTGAAGAATGATCATCTTAAGTCTTATTGACATTGTTTTCTTCTGTTGAACACACCAAATTCAAGTTATCGCAAACCATAACATTTTAAAGTTTAGTACTGATTTAAAATTGAGTTAATTGCACCGCACATCTTAAAATTATGACCATCATTTTAAATTGATCCTCAAATTTTTAAACGTTTCAATTCCATCCCCAAACTATGACTCTCATCTTAAATTAGCTTTCAAACTTTTGAACGTTCTAATTCATCTACATTCCATGTTAGTAAAACAATTATCAAAATTGTTAATTGTCATATAAACATTGATGTGAGTTACGTAATGATATGATTTAGTATAAACGATAATTTGAGAATGAAATTGACATACTTAAAAGTCTGGGTAAAATGATGATCATAATTTAGGGACTAATTTAAAATGAGGGTCATAATTTGAGAATAAAACTAAAATATTCAAAAGTTTAAAGACAAATATAAAATGAAGTGAAGTTAAAACGTCCATAATTAGAGAATAAGGTCATAATTTATGAATGTACGGTGCAATTAACTCTTTAAAATGTGGTACTAATTTGGGGAGGTTTGGAAAATTAACCCATGTTTATATTTTCACTTTTCAGATTAAACGCGGCGTATTGGATTATAAAGGTAGACTTGACGATGAAGCTAAAACCTAGCTTCCATATTAAAGCTTGTGATTGTTAGTTTATACGGAGCAGTGATGAATGTGTTTGAAATCAATGGCAACTCTCTCTCGCTTGCCCTCTTCACTGACGGCGCCAGTTCCAAGTAATTTCTCCGTTTCTCTATATTTAATGGTTTAATGAAAGATTCCGAATTCTTGTTATTTTTGGATGGAAAGTTGTCAGATTTCGTTGATTAATTCCAGCCAGTTTGGGATTTTGGGTTTTAATTCCACATTTCCATTAGCCTGTTTAGCATTTCAGAATTTTGTCACATTTTTATATGCTAATATTGGGCGATTGAGCCAAATTCAATTTTTTTGTCATGTCAAACACGAATAACTTACGAGTACATGTGTCTTGTTTACACCCCTAATAATGAATTTTGCTCACTTTGATACAAAATGTCTCCAAGAGGAAGGAAAATTTTTAAGAGCCCGAGCATCACTGTGTACAGTCTCATGAGTCATAAGCTTCGTTCAAAGGTTTTTTTTGTCTTTGATTCTTGATGACATTTTTGAAAGCAAACCAACCTTTTATGCATGTAATTGAAGATTGTTTTTGCATGTTGACAGAGATGATGTTACCGGTTGGTCAAGTTTAAATGCTCGTGACCATTCCGAGGTTGTGGGAGAAAACCAAGGTGTTCCTGAGGAGGTGGTGATAGCTCAAAATCAAGCTAATGATGGGGAAGCACAGATGATGAGCCTGGTTGATATTTCTCATGATGAAACATTGGACAAGATGCTGGAATTTTCATCCGAAAACATGTGGCCTCGGGTCGGATCTGATGAGTTTTTAGAACATCAGTCCATGCCAACTAAGGTTCTACAATCAAACATTGATCAAGTACCTCAAAATATGGAAACTCAATGGGATCCTCAGAATGTTTCATGTTTTAACCAGCTGAGAATCCCCTGTCAACAAGCTGCTGAACCCCAATATAGCTCAGGAAGAAAGAGGCAAGTTTATATTCAATCTTTTTTTACTTGAATAATTTTGGAAATTTAATCTTCATTTCTCACGTTGCTTTCTTAGCTATGAGATTTTGTTCGAATTCAGGAACACGAGACATACACACGTGAGATTGATAGCTGTAAACTCTGCAACTGCAAGAAGTCCGGTTGTTTGAAACTGTAAGTTCACATTGCATAACAGCATTTCACTTCCATTGCTAGAAGTAAACTTGATTACATGTTACTTGCACTCAGTTTCATTGTTTGCTGTGATTTGCAGTTATTGCGAGTGCTTTGCAGCAGGGATTTACTGTGAAGATTGTTGTGCATGTGAGAATTGTTTGAACAAGCCAGATTACGACGAGTTTGTTCTCGAAAGTAGAAAGAAAATTGAAACGCGTAACCCTCTTGCATTTGCTCCACCAACTATTAGTGTAATTATAAGTTCTGGTATCCTACTGTTTTTTCCATTTAATTTGTGTAATTTTCGGCTTTGACATTTGAAACCTCTGCAGGGTGATGGAAACACAAACACTCTATAAGCCAGGCACAAAAGGGGATGCAAATGCAAGAGGTCAAAGTGCCTAAAAAAGTATTGCGAGTGCTATCGGGTTTGTTATTTATGTTGCCCCGACTTCTCATTTTTCTTGAAATATTTATACTCAAGACTTTCAAATACATAGAAAAACTTCTCAACACCTGTATCCTGTACTTGTACCTGAGTCCGTGTTTATTAATAATGGTTGTCATCTTATTTTAAAATATTCTCCATTTATATTTAGGCTAAAGTTGGATGCTCTGATGGATGCCACTGTGAGAATTGTGACAATTCCTTTGGCAAGAGGTCAGGTTAGTTCTAATCTTAATCTTTGTCTCCTTTTCATTTTCTGTGTACATTCTCGGATCCATTCACACCCGAATCTTAGTAACATAGACTTTTAAGTACTTAATTTTCTCAATTCGAATAATGAATCAATTGATGTGAGTATTTGCGTACAAGTATTATATACATTTTGTTATGATTAACTGACTTCACGGTGCTGGAGCTACAGAACCAAGGTTTCAGAGAGTAGAACAATGGAAGAATCAGTCTCACGAGATGCCAAATACGGCAGAAGTTATGTCCGATAGCATCAACGTTGTGACGGCAAATCAGTTCCGGCCGATATGGGAAGAACTCGCCGATGTAAACCATCTCACTGTATCAACACAACCTCAATCAAGGGTAGTGCCTTCTTTAACAGCACATGACATGAGGGACATTCAAAATGACTCCGGGGCTGAACCAGAAAAGGACACTAAACTTCATTGGCACTTCTTCGCCTTGAGCTCCAAGGAACCGTGTCCGAATAAGGTTTCGGACGAATTTCATTCCTTTTTTGATGATATCTATGAGCTGATGAGAGATGGTTTCCCAGACTTCCTGATGGGAAATTCCAACCCCACCAACACAGTGAAATCTGGCTCACCGAATCAGAAACGAATTTCTCCACCAAAGTTTCAAACCAGTTTGGTTCGAACTTTCCACCAGGTCTGCCAGCTGCCCGTAAACTTGTTTTACACACGACGGAGACGTCGTGTTTCCCTACTCCTCCAACATGTTGCAACTGCAAAGATCATACGAATCGAACTGAAACCGATCATCAAGGTAGCAATCATAACCAGTGATACCCACATATACATGTATAGGCTTCTCTTAGAGATATCAAAAGCACCTATCCACGTTTTACTGCTTTCCTAGGGGCATCCCATGAAACTGCTGAAACTCGCAGCAGCTGAAGTTTCATTGGTGACGGAGATGATAGTCGAAATAATGCTTGTAATTGCAGTGGAGAAAGATTCATAGTTTTTTTTAATAGTTTTGCAGAACGATGTTTATTGAAGTTATTTCTGTTGTCCTTTGATTGGATTTTTCCAATGGAGCCAAGGGCCAATGAAAACAATTTTTTTAATTAAAACAAGTTTTAAGGATAATTTAGCCTTTAATGTTTGCAATTTTTTTCATTTTAGGCCCATTTTTTTTTGAGATAAATTTGGCTTTCAACCTATATTTTCGGTCAAATTACTCATTTTTTAATTGGTATGTTGATTGGACCATTAAAAATTTAAGACGATGACATGATATGACATGTACATATGGTATACATTTTAAATGACATGATATCTAACATATCACATGTTTACCTATGTAATAAAATTATTTTTAGATAAAATATAAAAACAATTAAAACGCAAATATAATATTTAAAAAAATCAAAATCAAAATTGAAAGTGAAGGTGTGAAAATTTCTAAGAGAATCAAAATCCTACCTAAAGAATCATGAACTTAATCTGAAAATTCACAAAATAAAATCCATTGTAAATTTCAATATTTCATGCCATAGAAACAAATATATGATTTTGGTTCTTGACGTGAGCTGCCCGTGGTGTGTGAATGATAATAAGGTGGTGTGGTGGAGCCTGTTAGTTTTTGTTGGTATTTTGCAATGGAAAAAGCTTTGCAAGAGATTCACGTGAATGTGTAAATTTAGAATATTTGCTGGCTAAATTGTCTATAAATAAAGAGAAGTCGCTTGTTTTTTTTTCACTTGACTATCAAGTATGGGGAGTTTAAAGGTGTACGTTATATTCTTGTTGTTTTTTCTTTCTGTACCAGGTAAACAATTCATTGCTTTAGTTCAACATGTTTTTCTTTTACTTTGCATCTAGTCTACCCACATGATGAAGATTTTGATTAAGTTTATTGTTTGGATTTTAATTCATGTAGGAAAAGCAGAGAAAACATGCATATCAACTCTCCAACTTAATCCTTGTTATGTTTTAAAGTTTGCATGGAGATCTTGCTACAGGAGATAGTGCCAATGTACTCACACTTGTATGGAATAATTTCCTTCCAAATCAAATTACTAATAAGGTGGATTTACGGAATAATTTACCTTTTTTTCATTTTAAGCTACACTTTTTGAACTTGAAATTAGATGTGAATGTGCGAGTTAAAAGAATAATTGACCATTCACTCTTCTTATGATAACAATTAAATAACTTAAAAAGTTGTATGTAATATCCTTAAATTTTGATTTAGTTTTAAGGGTTAGAGTTTTAGTTTAGGATTTAAGGTTTAGGGGTTTAGGTTGTAGGGTGTAGAAATTAAGGTTATTTAGGGTTTAGAGTGTGGGGTTTAGTTTTTTAGGGTTAGGGTTAGGAATTTAGGATTTGGGTTTTTATAGTGTAAATATACAGGCTTGTGTAAAATTAATTTTACACAGCTTGTGTATCAAAGTTTTACCTAGCGGAAGATACATACAATTACCCTATTTATAATAAATGTGATCAAAGGAGTAAAGTTACATGTCACTAGTGTGGAGTAGCTAAGCATATTAGACAAAGTTAACCCGTGTCCTCCTATGGAATGTCACGCCCCAAATCCAGGACAATTTTAGCAACACAAACACTCGCTTTGATCTTTGGTGATGACAAGAGAAACAAGGGAAGAATGAAAATGAAACTCGAAGAGGCGGAGGAGGAATTTTTTTGTCACAAAGTAGGAACGGATTCATTTTCTTTTATAATCAATGGCTGACATTGACTTGTTGCCATGCAATATAAGTTGTTGAATGACCACGTAACTCAAAATATGCAAACTCAATGGGATCAACACAATGCGTAATGTTTTAACCCAAATATAGTTCAGAAAGAAAGAAAGAAAGAGGAAGAAGGAAACGTACACGTTTAAGATTGATAGCTATTTGTTTGAAACTCTAACTTCACATTGCATAACAACATTTCACTTCACATTACCTATGTTTACATGGATAGGATGATATTCTCTTTTCTATGTTTAGATACGAATATGCTAAAAATAAAAATTCTAAGGTTATATAACTTTCGCATTTATTAGTGGAAAAAAGAAAGCACCGACTTAGACATTTAAAACATTGATTGAAGGCTTAAATGGCGTTAAAAGTTGAATCCAAATCCAACAGTCTGAGTCATCCTCCACTACAAACTGAAATTGTTTCATCTAAACATTGCTTGCTAAACTATAAGACACGGCATCATCATTAAAGAAAAACTCCAAAACACTCCAATCTAAATCAGAGATAAAGGTGGAGTGAATTAAGGGAAGCTTGTTGCAGATTACACATAAAGTAATTCCCTAGTTTAGTATATAATCCCTAAGCTTGTTGCAGAGGTAGATCAATCAATAAAATCATCCCCTAAATTTGTTGTGCTTGCTCTCTCTGTTTCTCCTAAATTTTGTTCCTCGCCATTTCGATTTCATCCAAGTTAATTTCCTTTAAGCTGAAAATATAGGAAACAAAAAGAATCATCTTTGTTTCTTGCTGTGTTCTGGTCCTTATTAGTTATTCTGTTTCACCAACAGTCCTCATATTTATATAAACTGCACATACTTTTATTGGTTATCTCTTTTTTAAATTACCGCAGTGCGGTTATCTTGGTTTGGAGCATCATTTTAATGCTACCATCATTAAAATAGTTGGTGTTAAGTATAGGGTGACGGACCCTCAAATTCTTAAGATTGCAAGGGAGGACTTGTTGGAAAATGATCTCATCATCACAATGTTACTGTTCCCATTATTCAAGCCAACTTCCGTCATCACAATCTTTTTTTTCTCATCCTTGTCATCTTTGCTTCTTGCTGTGTTCTGCTTATTATTGATTGTGCTTGATTGTTCTATTTGACCCAACGATCCTCATATCTATATAAACTACACCGAAACAATCTTTTAATGTACCCATCCTTTTTCTGGCGGTAATCTATTACGGCAGTACGGACATCATAGTTTAGATCATCATTCCAATGCTACAACCATTGAAATGGTCGGAGTCAGAAATAAAGAAAATTTTGATGTTGGAAAGTGAAGATTTTCCATCATGGATTTATAAAGATCTGGAACAGCCTTTGAACTTAGATGGCAATGGAGTAATAGATGTGGAAGGAGAAATAAAAAAAAATCTTATTATAGTGAGCCTTTGGTGCATCCAATCTTATCTGTCTCATCGACCATTAATCACGAAAGTATTAGAGATGTTGCAACAAGACCTTCAATCGTTGGAAATTCCACCTAGAGTGCCATCAACTCAAATGTATATAGAAACATTATTGTCAGTTGTTTAGACGTAGTTTATGTTTGATGTTTTAAGTTATGTAATATATATTATATTTTAATTTAAATTAAAATTTTAAATTTTGAAAAGCACAAATACTAAATCCGTAACTTATACATATAAATGTATTAATTATGGTTTGGGTGGAAGTTTCTGGAATTCAAATGCATTCTTGGGACTACAAAACCTTAAACAGATGGCTTTTTGAGTTGGAAAAAACAAGCTCCCTCTCAGAAATTACGGTTCTACGCAAGTGAGGTCAAATAAGTCGAATCAAAAGACAATGATGGTGGCTTCTTGATTGTCAATTAAAATGACCGCAATCTCAGGTCCAAATAGTCAGATTTGAAGCAAAACGAAGAATAAATTATAATTTTTAAAAAAATACTACTGATTTTTAGGATGTAAATTGATTATACTATTAAATTAAAAAACAATACTATTATACCACTTAACTTTAGTAAAATGTTCGATTATACTACTAAACTTTAATAAAAGATTCAGTTATAATACTAAATTTTAATAAAAGTTCGATTATATCACTAGATGGTTATTGAGTTAACGACATGATAATGTAGACCTTTAACTAATTCTTTTCATGCCTCATGTACCCAAAACGACTTCGTTTTATTAAAGAAAACATTGCTCTCAAGCAAAAATATTTTAAATAATATATTGTAAATAATATTTAAAAGTAATATGTTTAAACTAATATATAAAATATTTGATTTATAATTCGAATAGTATTTATAAAATAATATATAAATAATTTTCTATAAAATATTATTTATAATCTAAAATCTAAATAATGTTTATAAAACTAATATATATATATATATACCCTAAATAAATATAATAAAAATAATATATTTATATTATAAATACTCTTTTATTTTTTAATATAAATCATAAATAATATTTATAAAATTAATATATATTTTTAATAAAAATAATATTATAGTTTTGTAATATAAATTATAACTAATATTTATTCTGAAATTATTATTTATACTATAAATTTTAAATAATATTTATATTATAAAATAAATAAAATTAAGTTCAAATACAGTTATATATATTATTTATATTAGAATTATTATAAGATTCTAAGTTGTTCTGGTGACTAGGTGTCAATCTTTCATTCTAATAGATATATATAAAAATGATGTCATTTTGATACAGAGTCTACATCATCACGTCGTTAACTCATTTAACAGCTTAGTGATATAATTGAACCTTTTAAAATTTAATAGTATAATTGGACTTTTTATTAAAGTTGAATGGTATAATCAGACTTTTTACTAAAGTTGAACGGTATACTTATATTATTTTTTAGTTATATATAATCGAGTCAGATCTTAAATTGAATGATATTTTGTGTTTACCTTAAAAAAAACTTAAAAGCATGAATCAGATAGTAGAAGAGACATCCCTTTGTTCTACTTATTAAATGATAACGTAACTCAAAGTATGGAAACTCAATGGGGCAATGAAAACAAACCTATTCTATTTTAGACACGAATAAGTTCACACGAATTAAATACAAAAGGAGAAAAATAAACGGTTGGCTGAGAAGGGGTTGACCTGGTCAACCATGGATTCTTGAAATGAATTTTTCTATCTCCATGCATAGCCTTCGACGTGTCATCTTCTTTCACAAGAACCCTAATCCTTGTCTCTTTCTTTCTTCCCAAACAAGAAATAAAGCAAATTCTCTTCCCAAGTTTCTTTGCCTGTCTTGTTTTTTGTTTGTTTGAAGGGTTTCCTTCATCTCTTTCGCAAAAAATATGTCTCCCTCCATCTTCCTCCTTTGGATTGTTAGCATCCCTCTCTTGGTCCATTCCGACACGGCTCAGCCTAGAGGTAGGTATATATTATATATTCTTCTTCTTCCTTTTGTTTTTGTCGAATATTGGGGGCTTTGTTTACTCTCATGCATGCCCGCCATTGATACGCAGGGCTGTTGATAAGCTGTGGTTCCTCGCAAAAACAAACAATGCCAGAGACCAACCTCACGTACATCCCCGACGACGGATTCGTATTCGTGGGGAATAAAACGTCTCTGAACCAGACAGGGTTGCTGCCGATTCTATCGACGCTGCGATATTTTCCCCAGAGATCGGCGAGAAAATTTTGCTACACGTTCCAGGTAGTCAAAGGAGGGAAATATCTGGTGAGGACCATATACTATTACGGAGGTTTCGATGGAGGGAAAGAGCCCCCGGTGTTCGATCAGATTGTCGGAGGAACAAAATGGAGCACGGTGAACACGACGGAGGATTACGCCAACGGATTGTCTTCGTATTATGAGATCATCGTTGGGGCTCATTTGAAGTCGCTGAGTGTTTGTTTGGCGAGAAACGGGCACACGGCTAAAAATTCCAGCCCCTTTATATCCGCCATTGAATTGCTTACTCTCGAGGATTCCATGTATAATGCCACTGATTTTAATAGCCTGGCGCTTGTTACTGTTGCCAGGAGTTCGTTTGGAAGCGGAGATAGCATCAGGTAATGTCGAATTGAACGGTAAGAAATTTGAGATTAAATTTAGAGGTTTGAAGCTTCGTTTGAGTTTAATCGAGTTTTAAATTTAAAATCGTGTTCGATTTAATATAAAACATTTAACTCATTGATTGAATTTATGCTCAACTCGGTTCTATTATTTATTTATCAAGCTTAAATTTAGGTTCGAGTTTAAATTGAAAGTTTTTTATACTAGAACAAGAGTATTAACAAAGTTAAAATCAAGTTCAAGCCACATTAAATTCAAGTTCGAGTAAGATTTGAAAAAAAAAATCAAATTTCTTGAACTAAATCGATTAGACTCATGTGATTAATAAAAAATAATTCAAAAGTTTTTTTTTATCATTCAGAAGTTTATTTTTTAATTAAAATTTTCTGGTGGTAAAATGTGTAAATCTTTCGAACCTAGCTTTCCAGATGATCCATATTATCGATTCTGGCAACCATTCACGGACAAGAACGAGATCGTTTCAAGCCAAACAAAAGTAGCCACTTCAGAGTTTTGGAACAAGCCGCCAGAGGTTATATTTACCAAGGCAATCGCGGCGGGTGCGGGGAAGAAACTCGAAGTCACATGGCCACCGGGATCACTTCCGGCCACCAAATACCACATCTCATTGTATTTCCAGGACAATCGGACGGCGGGCGCGGATGCATGGAGAGGTTTCAGTGTTGCGATAAATGGGAAGGCCTTTTACAACAACCTCAAGGTGTCGACCGGGGGCGTGAGCATTTATTCGCCGGGATGGCCGCTGTCGGGGCAGACGCAAATCAGCTTGAGTCCGGACGCTAAAAGCTCGGTTGGGCCGTTGATCAATGCGGGTGAAATTTATCAGATTTTGCCATTCGATAGGAGGACTCTTACAAGAGAAGGTATTTGATTTTGTATTGTTATTTTGGTGATCAGTGAATTGAAGCAAATGAATGATGGATTCCATTGTTTTTGTGTATTGGATTTGACAGTGGGAGTAATGGAGGAGTTGGCAAGAAGTTTTGATAATCCACCAGCTGATTGGGCAGGCGACCCATGCTTGCCCAAGGCGAACTCATGGACGGGCGTCACTTGTTTTGAAAAAGATATGGTCACCAGAATCATCTCCGTGTATGTCGTATTTATGTTTAGTATTTCAATTCCGAATAGAAATTTTTTTGTACATATTTATACCTTCACACTAAAAAAATATATTTAGAGTTTTGGGTTAAAGTTTAGGGTTTAAAAATTATAGGTATAATGTATTTTTTAGGATTTAATGTTTAGGACCTAGAATTTAAAATTGAAAGTTAGGGCTTAAAATTTATTTATTTATTTTAGTGTTAAGACATAAGAGGCACTGAAAATGTACAATGAATTTTTGTCCTCGAATTCCATACATTTTCGGGTATAGATATAGATATATATTTTCTAAAAGATCATTCAAATATAATAGATAGATAGTTATTGATTAGGGATGGTCATGGGAGTTTGGACTTAGACCAAATTTTATAAGCTTGATTTAAAAAAAAGTTTGGGTCAAGTATAAAATTATTGAATGTCGGATTCGGGTTTAAGATTAAAAATGTACGATTCGAGATAATAGTATAACTTTCTCATATATTTAGGGGTAATTAATTCAATGTGTCTCTCTTTATATTTTTAAAGGGTAAACTACACCAGATATCATTGAATTTTAAGTTTAGTATCGATTATACCACTGAACTAAAATTAATATATTTTAGCACTGAACTTTAGGTTAGACTTCAATTATACTATTAGGCTGTTAAAATCTATCCACGTCATCTCACGTGGACCGTTAAGATTAATTCACGTCATCAATTTTAATGGCTCAATGCTATAATTGAAGTCTAAACTAAAGTCCAGTGCTAGAATAATATTAATTTTTAATACAATAGTATAATTGATACTAAACTTAAAGTTTAGTGATATCAGGTGTAGTTTACCCTTTTTCAATTACCTCCTTAATTTAACCGAATAAAAAAAGGATAATACAGATAATACAATAGATATTCCTCTTTATATTTCTCCTATTATCCCCTATTTTTTAATAAAAATGTATATTTTTTATTTGTTTTGGATTGGGTCAGACGAGGCAGGTTTTAATCCTACAAATCAGGTTAGATGAAAAGTCATCATATGCTGATCGGGATCGGGTGGAAACTTTAGATTTTCAGGCCGAGTTTAGGTTCGCCAAAAACCCGACTAATCTCTAATATTAACTTGTAAGGATGAGAAATTAGGGGTTAAATTTTCTAACTTTAAAATTGACAGGGACTTAAGATATTTTTAATAAAAATAAGCTTTTAGGATTGAATTGTCTACATTCAAACTTGACATGTATCTAATAAAATATTTGAAAAAAATGAAAGACTAAATTTAATTTGACTAATTTTAAAATTGATTAAAAAGCTTCAAAAGTAATTTAATTAAAAAAAATGAGTCTCATAGTCTATATAATTTCGTCCCATTGACTTGTGTTTATATACAACATTCGTATTTGAGTTTGATTAACATACTGTTGGATCTAAATAAAAATAATTACCTCTGTTTTGTTTATGATATGAAGGGATCTTAGAAACGCCGGAATAGGCGGTACTTTGGCTCCATCTATAAACAATTTAACTGAACTCCACCATTTGTAAGTAAATTAACTTCTTCTAAACTGGGGTGAGCATTTGATCGGTTCGTTTTTAATATTTTGAAATGGGTTTGTTCTTCTTGCAGGTGGTTAGGGGGAAACAATATTTCGGGTCCAATCCCTGATTTGAGTTCATTGCAACTGCTCGAAACTCTGTATGTTCTTTCATCACAAATGCCAATTCGATTGCGTTTAATTCAATTGATTCGATTGCATTTTAATTTTTATAAATCTCTTGTGTATGTGCTTATTGTTATTATTATCATGCATTGAAGGCATTTGGAGAACAATAGTTTTACTGGGAAAATCCCCGAATCATTAGGCCGACTTCCTAATCTCCGTGAAGTGTAAGTGTTCTGCCCATGTTGAAGCATAAATACAAATAAACAAAAAGGCTTAATACTAAAACTTGCCCCTCAAACTATAATTTTTTTGACCTAACTACTTAAACTATGAAAGTGTCCACCGATAAAAATGTGACATGTTACACGATTGGTTTAAGTATCAGTCACACGTAACACGATCTTACTAAATGACTGTTTAAGTATCACTTTTGATATAAAAAAATTGAAGTACTTAAGTGAAAATATATAATTTAAGGGTTAATTTTATTATTAAACCGATAAAAAAAAAGCGTTCGATTTGTACGAGTTTGATGGTGTTTTTGACAGATTCCTTGAGAACAATGATCTTGAAGGTTCCATACCTAACAACCTTGTAGACAAGAAGGGCCTAACGCTTCAGTAAGAATATCTCATTTCTTAAATTTCCTTTTAAGTATTCGTGTCCGATTCTTATTTCTAACATATATTTAAACATGAACATGAAAATAAGTACAAATGCCCTCGTTGCAATAGTACAATAAGAGTAATGTAATTCGAAATTTTCAAATAAATCTGATTGAATTCATCCAAAAAAAATATGGCAACGAAACGTTCATTGATTATGTTCTTTTTTTGTTGTAGGGTGTCTCCCGGAAATCGTTTATCGACGTGACCAAAAATGATGCAATGGCTGCTTGTGTTTATTTTGGGAAGGTTTTTAGATTTATTTACGAGTTTCTAATAATGTAATTACATGAATGCTTTTTACTGCAGTTGAAAAATATATTTAGTATCGTATTAAATCGTAATATTAAAACTTTAATTCACTGATAAACTACATGAATGTTGGCTAATTGACTGGACTTTTTTTTTGGCAATGCCTCCATTGAAATATGAGATTCAAACATTCGTGTTTCTCAAATTGAATCAACGGTGGTGATTAATCTAAGCTAAAAATGGTGGAGATCAATGGTGGGAGTGAGTCAATTCCACTGTATGAATTCTTCAAGGTTTATTTGTTCAAACGGTCCCTTCAGTCTTTACAAGTTCATGCTAAACTCTTTAATACTCACCTGCATCATCAATACTGATATTCATTTATTCATTCATTCTATATAATTCCACTATCTCTCACCCAATATAATGTAATATTTTTTAATCAAATGCTCAAATAACTCATTCGGTCCATCTACTTTTTGAGCATTGCAAATTGGTAATTACTCCAATCCACTTCTCATACTACTCCCGGACTAAAAATATATTATGCGTAGGTTGTAAACGAACCGAACAAACACGAACGAGGATAAGCACGTGTTTGTTCATTTAATTCTAACAAAACAAACGAACGAATATGAAAAACTAAATGAACATAATTTCTTGTTCGTGTTAGTTCGTTAAGGAATGTAGCTTGTTCGTGTTCGTTAAAATAATAAACAAGCGTAAACAAATATTGAGTATTGCTTAATTTTTTCTTTTTATTTCATGTTTTTAATATATGTTTTTAATTTTTTTAAAATATAATACTTTTGTTATAAAAAATGATAAATATAAATAGACATATGTGAAAATTTTAAACGACCGTAAACGAACGAATTACCGAATGTTTACGAACGTAAATGAACGAACGAGCCCTTTTTGTGTTCGTTCATTTAATTAAAATAATAAAAAAATATTGTCAATGTTCGTTCGTTTAATAAATAAACGAACTTCCCGTGAACGATTTGCTAAACGCCTGTTTGTTTACAACCGTAATTATTTATCAGATAAGTTTGATATTATTATAGAATATTGCGGGTCACATACTCGCATTATCGAAAATTCAGTAATTTTTTATGTAATGACTCGAATTTTGGTACTGATATTTTTTAGTGTTACAGAAAGATTTAAACAATTTTGTTTTTATTTTTTAAAAATCGTATGATGGTTTCATTTACATAGTAGATTATATTATCTCACGATTTTATTCGATAACTTTAAAGATGATATAATCATACGAATAAAAAACAAATAAAAAAGTCAACAATCTACTCAAAGAAATTTCAAAGTAATGTGGAACCGGTCTCAATATTCAACAAGGAATAATTTTTATTGAAATAAATAGTACACTTGTCAAAAAAAAATTGCAAAGAAAAAGTTTTATTCGTTGAATTAATCGATTGTAGTGGCGGATCTAGATTTCGTATCAGGTGAGTTCAACAAAATTATAATTATAATTAAACGAACTAAAAAAATTAAATGGTGGATCAATTGAATATAAATCTTTTACCCTTTTTGGTGCTCTTATTTATGTCCTCATACTAAAAAAATAGGTTTAGAGTTTAAAGAATTGGGGTATGATGTATTTTTTAGGATTTAAGATCTAAGATTTAGAATTTAAGATTAGGGTTCATAATTTATTATTTAGTGTTAAGCCATAGAAAATGATATAATTTTGGTTCGGATGAAGTGGGTTCAGATACATTTGATTTTTTCTCTCCCAAATTTATTTGTTTTTCACAATGATTT